>CAJNIZ010000299.1:15415-29011 GCA_905231905.1 Symbiodinium pilosum | reverse complement strand
CAATATCGTGACCGTCAATTTATTTTTGGCTTCTCTTTTGAAAAAGTGCCGGATAGTAGCTACACTGGAATTAATACTCGTAGCGGACAACAGATGTTAGTGAAAATCAAATCCGCAGGAGCTCAAATTCCAGTAGATGATATGCCTGATGAGATGTTCATTACGATGTTATCAGAACAAGTGATCGAGATAAAAGATCTCGGTCTCAAAGTATTCGATTAGATGACACACATATAAACTCACAGCGCTAAACGGTTTATGATTATAAATTAAAC
The DNA here is from genome assembly GCA_905231905.1 of Symbiodinium pilosum. NCBI lineage: Eukaryota > Dinophyceae > Suessiales > Symbiodiniaceae > Symbiodinium > Symbiodinium pilosum. The sequence goes on along the minus strand of CAJNIZ010000299.1, from coordinate 28,736 downwards.
ATTCTAATAATAATTTATCTAATTATTATTATTATGACCTTAACATTAAATAATACAAACACATTAACAGCAGATAATATTGTTGTTGGTGGAACGAATCTTTCAGATTTATATGCAACAATCAATTATGTTAATACAAATAGCGGTGGTATTTCACAAAGCACATTAGACGATAGTTTAGCGCCGTTTATATCAAAAGACATAGCCTACAACAACACGTTAACATCGCATATATCTTTAATAGACACTAACGCAAACAACATAGAAACCGACACCACAGATATATCAATATTGAACACGAAACAGCAACATAATTTTTTTAATATCAGTTCCTTAACACATTTACTAAACACCGATTACCAAACAACGACACAGCTAAATTCTAATTTTGTCACTCCTTCATCACTATCAACAACATTAGGAAATTATTACACATCAACCATAGCGGATAGTTTATTTTACAATCAAACTTATGTTAATAATAACATTTATACAAAAACCGAGGTGGATGGATTAATAGCAGGTGCAGGAGGCGGTGGATACGCAGATACACAGATTGATAGTTTTTTGTCATTAAAAGAAGATAAGGCAACCTTTACCGATAATATTAGTTTCTTTCCTGTTATTGATTTATCAAGACCTTCTATATTACATCAAGGGCTAGCATTAAAAAACTCAGTGGTTAATATTGAACCGTTGGAAGGAGTTTTGTTCAGTAATCAGTTTGGAGCGGAAGCAGATAGAAACGTAGCGGTGTTCAGAAATCAAACCAATTATATAACTTTACAAGGAAACAAAATCAATTGCAATGCCACTAGCGACGATAGTGTTGTAGATTTAAGTTTAAATCCATCTGGAAATGTTAACATATCTAATGATTTGACGGTTTCTGATATATCAGCAAATGGAATGAATTTATCAAATAATCTTTCTGTTAGTGGTGAAACGTCTTTTCATAATAATCTTAACTATTTTAATGCAAATGCTAATATTTCCAATACATCGGGACTCACTTTTTATAAAGATACAACTGATGCAAGTAGTGTTTTTCAGTTAAAAATGCACAAGGATATATAACATTTAATTCATTTAATATTAATGCATATAACACAAGCAACGATTCGTCGTCGTTGCTTTTATTGAATACAGCTAATGGCAATGGTGTTTATTGTTTAAGTTTAGGAATTGGAGCAATAGCAGGAGGTAATAAACTAAATGTAGCTGGTAATTCTAACTTTGGTGGAACATCGACATTTCAAAACACATCAACATTCAATGGTGATGTTAATATCAATAATTCAGGTAGGATTTTTCAAAGAGCAGACGCTAATAATTCCTTAAATGTTATATCAACCAATGAGATTAATTTTTCACTGCAAAGCAATAGGGCATCAGACCCTACAACATCGTCTATTGCTTTACAGTTAAATGATAATCCAGTAGGCATTACAATGAATAGACCAACAACAATAAATCAAACATTAAATATACTTGGTAACGCAACAGCAGAAGCGAATTTAAATATACAAGGCGAATTACTATTTCAACATTCATCCGGCATCAAGGAAACGTTAAATGGAACTGATTACGATTTGGAAGTAAGAAATGGAGACACTGACAGAGCAATTAATTTTATAGTTGGAACGGTAGGAAGCACACCGGAGTTAGCAATAAGCAACGGGGGTGTTAATATGTTAGGACATCTGGACGTTACACATTCAACTGTTTCAACGAGCGAAAGAGTAAAAATAGATAATCCCGATGCCGATGGATTAATCTTTTTAAGTATCAATGGCGCTAATATCTGTGAAATATCAAGCACCGGCTTACACGTTAACGGAACAGCAACAGAAACATCAGACGAAAGACTTAAAGAGAATATAAAGGAAGTTAGTAGTAAAACTTGTTATGATGTGGTTAAATACATTAAACCGAAGGAATTTAATTTTAAAGGTAAAGCAGATAGAGAAATAGGTTTTATTGCACAGGATATAGCTAATTCAAAAATGCCTAAAAACTGGTCAAATATCTTGATGAAAGATAGCGATAATGAGTATTTACGACTTAATTATATTAAGATGAACGTTGTATTGTGGAGCGCTGTTCAGGAACTTATTAAAGAAGTTGATGATTTAAAGAAAGACATAAAGAAGATAAAAGGAAAAGGAAAAGGGAAAAACGACAGCGATTAATAATATTATGTTGTAGATAATATTATTAATCTTGTGTTAATGATTTTAAATATTCTTGGTGTTTTTTGGTTCTTTCGTGTCTTGACTTGTTTTTATGAGCGTATGTATTGCCACAAGCACATTCAATTTTAGCAAGTAATTTGTCTCTATTGTTTTCACGATATATCTTGTCATTCTCTCGCTTTCTATCCTTGTTATTCTCACGATAAATTTTGTCATATTCTTTCTTTTCTTCTTTATGTTGCTGGTGGTATTCTTTATGATATTGTTGATAATGTTCTTTGTTTTGTTCGTAGTGTTGCTTCTTTTGCTCTGCTATTTCTTCTTTATTGTTTTGTCTGTATCCCCTGCGCTTTTCACACTGTTCTTCTCTATGGCTGTGGTAATAATCATTGCTTTTCTTATTTAAATATTCTTTGTTGTTCTCACGATATTCCCTATTTTTTAAAAGTCGTTGTTCTCGGTTGTTTATATAGTTTTGTTTATTTTGTTCATTAATAACATCTTTGTTAGTCTGGTAATATTCTTGTTTGTTACGCTCTGGTAATATTTGATTTAATGTAGCATTATGCGTTTCTAAAATCTCACGCTCTCTTCTCCGTGCTTCAAGGTTGTTTGTCATCGGTGTCATTTCAATTAGCACCATATCCCAATTCTGCCAATTTCCATTTTCTCTTATTGTTTGATACAACTTAGAATTATATTGTTTGCTGTTCGGATTATTACAAACACTTTTGTGTTCATACTTGCGCATTGTAAAATCACTGGTGTGACCTATATAGCAGTCTTTAATGTTCAAATCTTTACAAACAATTTTGTAAAAACTTGTTTTGCTGTAATCAATGGGTTTTCGTGGCATTACTTTATAATATCTTAAAAACTTTTATTCTTTATATGTCTTCCTCAACAATTATTCTATGTGTAAAGTTTTTCATAAACACTTCATTCACATCCTGCTTCATCAAATTGACATACAAAAAACTAAATTGTTCTTCCGTGGCTTCATTGTAAATCTCTAATAATAACCGTTTTGCTTCTGCTACATTTTTAGCGTCTGCTAACATCTTTTTATTAATAAGCATCGCGGCGAGTTCCTCGGTCATTGTCTCTATCTCTTTGTAGTTTCTCATCTTGAAGAAAAATAACTGTCTTGAATTAACGCGAATAATTCTTGACAATGCTCTATATGCTTGAACGCTTGTGATCACAGTTAGGGCATTGTGTCTCCCGCGCACATACAACTGATTTAACAAACTTGAATGTCTGCTAAATTTTTCATTGTCTGCCATATCGTCTATTACGAGAAGGCACGAATGTAATGTTCTATGGTCGTTTCTCTTCTGGTATTCTATAACCTTATGGTGTCTTTCTATAATTTTTTGTAACCCCGATGCGATATATTCTTCAAAAAAGCACTGCTCTTTTTCAGTATCAACTTTCATTTCGTCTTTAATATATTTCTTTACAGGTGTCCATATACTATCTACATTAATAGAAGGACTAAATACATAAATACGAGCGAAGCAGTTTCTATATATATCCAAAATTAAAGACTGTAATAAAATAGTTTTTCCTGAACCTGACGGTGCTGATATAATCATAGATGCTGGCAATTTAGGAGCTACCTCATATTTAGATTGTTTAAAATCGTATTCTTTAACGTTTATAGGTTTGACTATTGGAATATTACTCATTAATAATATTTAGAAATTAATTTCTATTAAATAGTGGGTAAAGGATAGTCGCCGTCTTTTGTGCCCCTTGTATTGCCAGTGAAAATAATCTATATCGTTATAAACATCTACTAACGAACAGAGTAAGATATTATAACAATGAATTCAGAATTCGTTTTGGAGAAGAAGAAGAACCCCTATGGTATTGTTTATAATTATTTGTAATTATTAATAATATAAATGAGTGATACTAGTAAGAATTCCATTAAGAGAGGATTTCGTATTGATACAAAAGGTATATCTTGCATTCCGTGCAGATGTAAAAAACAACTTTATCATAAAGAGACTAAAACAACAACAGAAAATAGTATAACTACTACGAACACAATAGAAGACAGAAGAAACATAAAATTCGGAAGTAGTAGAAATGTTAGTCCAGATGTAATATTTAAGCCAGAAAGTGCATTACAAAATGGTAGTATTGCAATATGCGATACAGGCTTTGGTTCAAATCGTATTACACCGGAAGAGCTAGAAGAGAGAATTGACAAATTAGAAACATCGGTTGAAGAAGTTAAAAAAGATGTTGATGAATTAAGATTACAAAAGCTAATAATAAGTTTGTAAAACAATATAATATGAAAAAAGAAGATTTTGATATTGATTTTAGTGAAAAGCCCAGAATAACAGGAGAAGAAGGGAAAATACATAAACAATGTAGCGTTTGTAATGGATTTAAGGAATTGTCAGAGTATAGACATAAGAAGAAAGCAGGTAGGATTAATAAAGTATGTAGAAGGTGTTTAGATAGGTCTTGTGAATATCATCGGAGAAACTTGATTATGATACAGAATAATAATATAGCAGAGGGTTTAGACAAAAGAAATTTAAAGAAAGGTTGAATTAAGAATGTAGTAATGGAAAACGTATCTTTATATGTAAATCATCGTTGTATGTTATGTGATAAAGTTATTCATAAATACAAATTTTTGAGTAGGCACCTGAATAGCAAAATACATAAGCAGAAGATGGAAGAAATACTACGGGAAAGAAGAATTATGAAAATGATGAATAAAACAGGTAAATTGAGAGAGCTAGATGAGAGATTGGAAAACATAATTGTTAGTTATAGGATTTAACGGGTTTTAGGAGAAATAGGCTTAAAGAGAAAGCGATATATAATATTAGAGAATGATGGCAGATGATGAAGAATTTTTTATGTGTAAGCACAATTCAAAAGTATTGTGCGAAGCGACAAAAAAACTACCTGAAAACATTTGCTTAACAATTGCAATGATGGCTGGTTGTAAGAGATGCGACATAGATGCGGAAATGTTGACCATAGCTGATGAAATAAAAATATTGAAGAAGAAAAGGTCTAGAAACAGAGATAGGATATTTTCTTTGGAACGTGAAGGTGATAAACTCGCAGAGCAGATGGAGCAGTTTTATGATGAACATCGCGATATTTATAATATGTATTCACATTAGTTTTCATAATAATTAAATTATGAAAATTAAATAAGGTTCACGCCCGGGTTCGTTGGATGGGGGTTTGGGTAAGATTTTGGGTTAGGGGCTTTGGTTGGTTGGGTTTTTTGGTTAGGGGTTTTGGTAAGAATGGTTTAGGGTAGATGGTTACGATGGGTTTAGGGTTTTATGGTTATGATGGTTATGAGGTTATGTTGGTAAGAATGGTGTTAGGAGAATTGTTAAGGTCTTTTGGGCGGTGTGGTTGTAGGATTGTGGTTAGAATGGTTATCGGTGATATGGTGGGACGGTAGTCCGTGAACGAGGGCGTGACCCTCCCTAGCTCTAATAGCCCATAGTGGTAGTCTCAAGTATGAAGCTACGAATCCTGACACCTTGGCTAACATAGGAGTCCTTGCACCGTACCCCCACAGAGGCCCCCCCAGGCCCCCCCTAGATGATGTTCTGAATGTTTTGTTTAGCGTTTATGGTTTAGGGTTCAGGGCCCTTAGATGATGTCTAGAATGTTTTGTTTAGGGTTTAGGGTTTAGAATTCAGGGTTTTCGTTACAGAACCATTGTACAATGAAGCAATATTTATTGTTCATGCTGTTGCCGGGGTGGCAGTGATTAGGACATCCAAGGACATGCCCTCGAACTTCCAAGCCCTAAATAAGGGGGCCCCAATATAGACCCCAATATACTATAATCCTTAATATGGGGATCCCCTAAAATGGTACCCCCAATTCTGGGAAACCACCATATAGAGGGATTCTATTCCCTTATTCTCTCCTGAGAAGCAGTAACTTAAGCAACCTGAAGCCCAAACCTCAAACCTGAAGCCGAAACCCAGGAAGGCAGCGGGGAATCACGGCAGCATGCCGCTCTTAGCCACTGGCCTGTTTTGGTTGTCCTGAAAACAAACAGGATCCTTTTCAGCGCTCTGGCTTTTGGACTTGGGAGATTGGGAGCCACTGCGGGGCTTAGGATTTAAGGTGTGTGTTAGTTAATGTCTCTTGGAGAACTGAAGTGGACCGTGCCTCAAACGTGTGTACCAGTCTTGGGGCCCCCGGCGCTTTTTCCCGGTGCTTAGTTGCGAGGATGTGGAGACACCCAGGCCCTAAATCCTACAACAGCAGGGCGCAGGGGCTATAGAATTATCCTACCTTGGTAAGTACCAGTCTGGCCAGCAAAGAAATCCTATGATTTCAGCTTTTTCTCATCAGTTTGGTGCGCGGGGTGTGAGTTTTGGGGAGCACAAACCAAATCCTCAACTGCAATCTTAAGAGTCTGTGTGAGACTACTGCAGCTTGTTCATGCAAGACGACGTCCTATCAGGCCAGTTAAAGTTTCCCAAAATAGCCTATGCAAACCTTAGAAGGACCCTAAACCTCTTAGACTACGTAAGCCTATATAACCCCCATACAGCGCCACATAACCCCGTATAATCCGCATATAACCCGGTAGAACCCTATAGAGCCCTGCCGAGCCTTCAAGAACCCCGTATATGCACCCACAGGTCACTTAGGATGCCCACATTCTGAGAAACCTGCCAGCTGCGACTGGATTTTGTCGGGGTTGGTTTAGTTTCAAGGCTTATAAAGGTTTAGGGTTGAGCTGATGATGGTGTCAATTTTGCACTATCTTGGTTCCAAGGACTTAAGGGTTCCTTCTTTGCCCTGCTAGTAACATGATGACCTGCGTAACTGGCAATTCAACATGCCCGAACTACCGCTGATGTGTGATGCAGTGCATATGGCGGTTCCCCAAAGCAAGGGTTCTCTAGATTCTAGAGATCCCAATATCCTGCATGGAAGGTATGGGAGGCCGGTGAGATTGAAACTCGACTGCGGAAGCATGCTCTGGAGTTGACGGAGCCTGCCATTACTAGAACAGCCCCTTGGAGAGGATTTGGTAGGTTGTCAAAATGGTGGTCCCTTTTTGGGTACCCTACATATTAAGGGCTGTATTGCAGTAGCGGCCTTGACAGGACCATTTTTTTGGCAGCACGCTATTTCGATGCTTCCGAGCTCAGGGTTTAGTGTGTGGACAGTGCAATGTAGTTCCTTTGTGACGTTTCGATGATTTGTGTTCTTTCACGGAGGCTATTTGTGCCATCTTCTTTGCATTCCAAATACATGTTTTGAGGTGAGCAGCATTTTGTGTTGAGTTCCTTCAGTCCCAACATAGAGGAAAATCATACACTCCTTTTAGAAGTAGTCTGCTTCGAGAGATATAATCTTACTCGGTTCGGCTGCTGCAAGAGCCACCTAGGTGCGCTTGCCCAACCAACGAAGGATAGAGATGTCGAGAAGCCCTACAGATCAGTTAGATCCCCAAGCGACCCTCAGATAGGACATACCTTCTAAGTAATGTCTATAGGTTCTCTACATCTAAGCACTTTCTAATCACGTACCCTTCCTAAGGGGTCTGTCGTATCTAGGTCCATGGCATCCCGCACCCCAGAACCCCTAAACCTTAAACCCTCAGACCATAAACCTCTAAAACCCCAAGACCCAAACACCTTAATCCCCAAAACCCTGTAGCGGCGCGCTGCCCTGCTTGAAGGTAGGGTTGATAGCGCCAGAAATTCAGGTCTAGTATCAAATCTTCACTGGTTCGTGAGAGTTGAGGCCCGAAAACCTATCAACTAAACAACTAAACAGGCCGTACACCCTAAACCCTACAAACCCTAAACTCTAAACCCTAAGTCCTAAAAACCTCCACACAACACACGTCAACGTCAGGTCTGCTTTGAGGGCAAGCTGCGCGAAGTGCGGGTCACAGCGGAGCGCAACGCTGAGACCTTCGAACGCTGAAGGGGTTTAGGGCTTAGGGTATGCTCCGTTTTGAGGAGATGTCAGATAAAGGGGTGATAGGCCTGTTGAAGAGGTTTAGGTTGTAGGATATACAAGGGGGTTGGGGATCTCTTTTGTAAAGGGGGTATAGGACCTCTGTAGGGTTCAGGATAGCCCTCAGTGTCCAGGTGTCCAAGAAGTAGGTGCTTAGGTTTGGGGTAATACTAATCGTGGTTAACCCTAAACCCCGCACCCTAAACCCCAAACCATAAACCCTAAACCCTAGGATTGTTGATTTCTTTCTACGAAGCAATGGGGTTGCTGTAGGGCCTAGATGACTTTACAAGCATGTAAAGTCAGGTGGGAAGGACATGGAAACTGGAGTCACAACTGGGGTACCTAAACCCTATAGACCCTAAACCCTAAACCAGGGATTATGGGTTCCAGGGCCCCGCCTGCAGAATGGCTAACACGATCGTGTTGAGGTCTATTTGATGTGCCTTGCACCATAGATACGCAAGGAATCCTGGACCATAGTACTGGTGGATTTTTCGGACCCGGATAGATATCATTTGTCCAACTAATGCTCATGTTGCTGAAGTACCGATTTCCGGCTCTAAACAGAGGTGGTAAGAAGAAAAGCCTGGCATTTACGTAGTCAAGGACGGAGACGTCAGAGATTCAGCTTGAGCATGCTCCCTAGGGCTCCAACTAGCGCAATGTAGGTAACATGTACGGACGTCAGGGCCCGACATAAGTATTTTGGCAGGGACTGCACCGGGCAGTTCAAGTCCTGCGATGCTAATGTAGCAGACTCGTAGCGAATAGAATTGAGATACAAAGTGAATCAGGCATGCTACAAGTAGTTTAGTTGAGGACCATACTACCCTTTTTAGGTCATTCCCTTATACCGGGCCGCCACTAATTACAGTGGACAGCATGGTGGTTTCACGACGTCGTACCCATGTAGTCCGGGTGACGGCAGCCCCAAAAAGGAGCCCAACATTTCTGCAACCCTCAACAAAACCTTTCGTCACCTGACCCTTAAACGCAGAAGCCCTGGCCGCCTAGCCCTAATCCTGACGTCTTCTTTCCATGCCTAAAGCCCTGAATTTAAAACCGCGTCTTTACCCATCAATGGTCAGGACCCTGAAGCAGCTGCTACAGCAGCTCTCAAGTTGCTTGGATTCATATGGCGGATGGTAGAAATTCTGCATGACCCTCGGTATCTCATACATATGGTAATCGAAGATACTAAGGTCATGCAGGATTTTGAGTACTAGCAGTACGTAGGTATTCCTGGGGTTATGGCGGAAGGTTTAACATGTGGCGTTGGGCCTCCATTGTTAGAGAATGACCTTACGGGTCGCGGCGAGATCTTTTCTGGACTTTTTGAGAAATACAGCCACCCTGACCCCTCGTCCTTAAACCTTTAGCTGCATTAACGGGTGTATCTTCCTTTGCTTTCTATCTGAGGACCTAAGCAAAACACCATGAACACGTCGCCTGCATCATGGCAAAGCTGACATGAAGCACTCTACATCCAGATGCCTGAGGTTACCGAAGCCCTAAGCCCGAAAGTCTAAACTCCGACCCCAGGCCCTAATTTGCAACCCTCGAACCCCAACCCTGAACTCCGAACCCTGAGCTGTATACCCTAGAGAAAGCCCAGGTCAAGACACATTGAAAAAGACCATCGACTCCTTTCGCGGGGAACTTGGCGAGTGGGACAAAGAGCGCCGGGACCATGAGCACCTGCTGAACGAAAAGTGCTGCCTCCAGGAACCATGGGTGGGCCTGGAATAGGTGTCCTTAGAACAAGTTACAGGGCTTCCGTAGAGTGTAGGGTTTAATGCAGGAACAGATCGGCAGCAAATGCACGATGCAACGGAGAGTGGGCATTCATAAGGGGGATACAGCTTTGAGTCCACTTTTGGGATCCTTTATGACTTTGGAGGGTTTTGTCATCTTGTACTGTTCAGAATGGAGATTTCTTCCCAGAACAAACAGGGACTTGCTTGGGTTTGTCAGTTCTTGGGGCTTCAGGTTTCAGATTTCAGGTTTAGGGTTCGGGATTTAGGGTTCGGTGTGCTGCTTTAGGCCTCAGGATTCCGCGTTTCGAGTGGAAACACCCGGAAGGTTCTCTCGTAATTATCGTTCAATGGGCCGTTCAAATCACCCTTTTACAAGCTCAAACAAAAAAAGGATTCAGAGGATCCCAAACGCTTGTTAGTGATCAACAGTCTGCATGTTTGTGAGTACCTGGTTCGGCTCCAACGTGGACTGAAATTTCTGATGTCGACAGTGCTCAACAGTGTTAAAGCAATGTCCGTTGCAGAGTTGGGAAGGGTAAGGCACGGGCATAGGCCACGCTATGGCATGTACACAAATGGTATATTGCATGAGCGCACACTGAGTCACTTTATCCCCAATCCCAGCATATAGCAACCTCAGCGAGCATAATAGTTCTTGTATCTACCTATAATACGTTCCCGTAGACGCACCCCAAGTTCTACTCCAAGCGTTGCCCCCGCCCACCCACCCAACCACCCCCGCACCCACCCACCCGTCGCCACATCTTGCAGATATGCCTCCTGCAGGAGAATGAGTTGAGCGCACTCCGCAAGATGACCTCTCACTGCATTTCACGATCAAGGGGGCTTCTGCAACTTTTGGACTGTGCATGATGAAGCGCATGCTTCTGAGGGTTTTGCCCTCAGGCTCGGGGGCTATGAGGCCGTTAGGCTTCGGTTTAGGCAGCTTTGGAGGATTTGTTGTGATACTTTACGTTGTGAATCTCCTGGCTCTCGTTGGACTCATTTTCTTTGACGACTTTAGCCTACAGTTGTAGAGTATCCAGGAATATATATATATATACATGTACATTTCCATGTGATATATATATATATGAGAGAGAGAGAGAGAGAGATTCTCTCTACATATGTATGTATCTATACCATCCGGTGGGGAGCTTCAAAGCGGACCACAGCTTGGAAATCTGCACCCTCTAAGCCTGCTACAGCATATGGCTCTTGAACCTTTCAGTGCCGCACTCCCAATCCCTGAATCTTGAACCCTAAGCCCAAGCTCACCGCTCCCCTTCACCTGTTTACTCCCAAACCTTCAGTTTAGGGTTTGGGGCTCCTCACACCCTCAATCAGAGCCCAAACCTATGAAGCAGCATACCCAAAACCTTAAACCTTAAACCCTAAACCTTAAACAGCATAGTCTAAACGCATGCAAGCAAGGATCGAGGTGCAGTCCTATTCTACAGAGGCATGCCAGCGGGGCCTCAAGACTTTTGGCTTAGGGTCCGGGGTTTTGGGTTTTGGGGTTTAGGGCTTAGGGTTTAGGGTTTTGGGGTTTAGGGGTTTAGGGGTTTAGGGTTTACGTTTACTTACTGGCTCGCAGAAGAGAATAAGGGAATAGAATATATAGGGTTTATATAGGAGTTATATTTCCTTGTATTCCCTGAACCCTAAACCCTAAGAACCAATAATTGTGTTTTGGATTCTTTTGGGGTGGGGGCTGATGGGGCATTAGAGGGCTTATGGCGTTTTTTGTTAAGGCTTCAGAGGGTTTAGTGCGTAAGGTGGAGAATCTTAGAGAACCCCGGAACTAGGGTTTAGGGAGATGGCCCGCTTAGGCATCATTACAACTTTAAACGGCAGGTTGAAATCAGTGCGGTCCTTTTCTGTGCACCGACACTCTAGAACCTCCGCTAAAACTTCGGATACCCCAAATGGGCTATTTTGACAACCTTCCTATGAGTGGGGGTATTATGGTTCCCAATAAAGACTCAGATTACACCAGCCTTTCGGGTATACTATCTTACATACCGAATGTAATCTGTCTGGGTTCAAGCACTACAGGATCACGTCGTTGCACTTGCGGGTTCGTGCGCATGCACACCAATGGCTGTCCTGCACCTTGACGAGCATACCACGCCAAGAGCAGCCTGCACCGTTATGTCCAAAAATGTGGAAAGCAGCCCCCCTTGTATGAACAAAAGCTATTGTAATCGTCAACCAGGACTCCAACAGCAGGGGAGATTGTGCCGACCTCGAAACCAAACTTTGGGTGGAAACCCCTGATGGCTTTTGAATAGCGTCTTCAAGGAATATGACCGTCCTATCAGGGGTGTCGTTTGGGGGCCTCTGACCCAGAGCCTGTAGAGCACTGGCTGCCTGATACATTCCATAAATTCATGCAGCTTGTGCAGACATGATAGTATCCAAGACTGTAGAAGACTTGTGACGCATGCGGGGACCTCAGAGAAGGGGGCCATCATTTCGAGATATTCGCCATTCACCCCTCAACGAAAGACGGGTATCTTCAAAAGCTTTAACATGCTCCTATAGTAAGGGCGCAGCTGAGTCTTCAACATGCCGTTGCTTTCAGACACTCTGACCTTACCAGCTACATCTTCCTCACCTTGATATGTCTGCTTCATGGAGTTCAGGAATGTCGGCGACCTTCTCGCAGCAACTAAAGACGAAGTATCGCAGTTGCGCGATTACTGCTGTGAAGCTGGGCTTCCATCAAGCGGAATGGGCCTTATTAAGGTGATTTGCGAAGGGATTTGTGGGAAGAATAGCAGAGCAAACAACTTAGCAGCGAGGGCAAGCAGTTTGGCGTCTCGAGTTTTTCTTTACTTTTGCGGACAAAACTTCGTGGGTCATGAGGCTTTAACCGGCCATATGTGGAAACTCGAGGGTATGCCAGCCTCGTGATGAAAGCAGCTGTAGCGGGGGCCCTTCACCTCATGGGCCCCTCTGCCGGAAGTATTATCTGACTGCTTGCTGCGTGGGATTATACCCCCTGTATTGCTGTGGATCAAAGACTTTAAGTTTGTACCCTTAATGTTTGTAACCCAAGGTTTTGGGTCCCAAATACCCTCATTAAGCACCATATTCCATGGTTTAGGGACCCAAACCCAAGGGTACAAACCCTAAGGCTTAAGGGATCTTAAGGGTACAAAGGAAAACTCCCAGAGTGGAGATCTGGAGTGAAGACCTCCGGCCTAAGAGGCTGAGAATCCCCAGTGGTACCCTCTTTCCTTTTTAATTGTAAACGCTAGCGCGCGCCCGCCTCGGCTGGCCGGGCTTCCCACTGTAGGAACATGTAATTATAGATATACAGGTATTTAAGTTAGGTATATGGATACAGTCATATGCCTAATACATACA
>CAJNIZ010000298.1:18218-32420 GCA_905231905.1 Symbiodinium pilosum | reverse complement strand
AGGCGCTAAACCCCAAGCCCTAAACCCCAAATAGACCTTAAATCCAACGCACCGTTCGCCGTCCATCCGTTCTGCGCGAGGTTTGGGCGGCCGGCAATGCCTCCACACGGGCTGCCATGGCCCGAAGTCAGCACACGGAGGCTCTAAAACCATCCTGGAATCTATGGCATAGGGCTCAAGGGGGTTCTTGGGGGTTTAGGGGTATGGGGTATAGGGTGAGATCTATATAGATCTATGGTATAGGGTCTAGAGGGGTTTGGGGGGTTTAGGGTTTTGGGGTTCTGGGGTTTGGGAATCAGGTTTTTTGGGGTTTGGGGTTTTGGGGTGTAGGATTTAGGGTTTGGGATCTAGGGTTTGGTGTTTAGGGTTGGTGCTGGACATTTGGCCTAGGCATCGGAGCCCAAAGTAGATATTGAAATCTAGACTTTACGCCAAGTAGATACTACTTAAAGATTTCGCCCAAAGTAGGTGGTAGTTGCAGTTTTTGATTCCCAGGGTACTAGGGTTTTTGGGTTCAGGGTTAGGTTTCAAGCATCTGAGATTAGGCTTCAAGGACCAGGGCTCAGGTTTTTTGGGATCAGGGCGCAAGGCTACCTGGGGTTGAGGGTGATGTTGGCCTGGCTTTTCACGCAGCTTGTCGCATGCGGGAAAAGGGATTCTGGGTACTCCAACTCCCCCTACCTAGACTTCCCAAAGACCCATAACCCTGGCCTTTTACACCAAATATTGCGTGTAAATCGGTATAACAAAGGCTATTAATAAGAGTATTTGGGGGGCCTAGATGCAGCCAGACCAACCAAGACTGTATGGCCTATATGAGACTCTGCAACCAGCAGCCTACCTGTAACCCCAACTACCTGCAGTTTTATAGGTTATACCTATTATTTAAGGGGTAATTACGACTGACCTGTAGGTAATTGGCTGGGGTTGAAGGTATTTCCTAAATCCAAAACCCTGAAGATCGGAGGTACTACGCGCGGCCGAGGTTGCCAAGAAGTTGCCGGCTGAGCGTTGTTTGAGGAAGGCGCGCAAGCTTTATTTGAGTCGAAGGATGCGGGCTTAGCATTTAGGATGAATGGTTGAAGCTTTGCGGGTTAAGGGCTTGGGTTTAGACTTGTAAGCATCGTTTCTTTGGGGGGAGAGGCTCGGTCTGGTTTCTCCTCAGCCTTTGGTGCCAGGAGTAGCGAGTTTCAGAGTTCTGGGTGCAGGCTCTCTGGTGTTGAGGCTTGCAGTGGAGATGCGGCGACACATGGGCAGGACCACTTGGGAGATCTTGGGAGAAACACCGGTCTTGCTAAAGTTCCCTTTCACAAGCTTTCAGCGCCCCCTACCTGTAACCCAAACTACTTACAGTCTTATGGGATATTCCGATTCTTTCAGGGGTAATTACGACAAAACTGTAGGTAATTGGGGTTATAGGTATTCTGAGAAGTTGTGCTGCCAGCAAGGCCGATGCCTAAATATCAAGCATTCGTGACGCTCTTCAGCTCAAGGCTTCCGTTTTACGAATTGCACATTCCGAAGGTTTACCTGAGCAGTGTTGAAACGGGGGTACTGCAGTCCATTATGAGTAGGATTGTCCTTTTTGTGCAGCGATGGTAGCTTACAATAGATGTGAAAAGAATATAGTCTGACTTTCTTCAACCACGCAACCACGAGCGAGCCACCGTGCGCCTGCAACCTGTATCCCACAGGGGCCAGAGTACCAACAAAGGGAATACTTGATTACCCAAACCAGCTGAAAAGTTCCTACTCCAGAAGCCATCACCCTACACCCTGAACCCTAAACCCGCACTATTTGGGTACTTTGGACCCTTTGAGTATGTGAGGCTAAAGAGCAGATCAAGCGACCACCGTTGCTGACACCGCGGAAGCAAGATCCGTGGGGTTGCCCGGAGGCTCGCCATATTTTGGGGGCTTAAGGGTTTCTGTAGTCTCCTTAGGATTTATTTTAATTCTGTATTCTAGTAAAACTGTATAACCCTAAGGAATTATTTGAAATGCTTATTTTGTTCCAGGTCCCAGGAGTTGCAGGGATTCGGGCTTAGGGCCTACAATCCCTGAAAGCCGACTTACTTGGGAGGCAATAGGTCCCTTTTCATGTACCCCTATACCACCTACAACCAATGAGCAACTCCTGGGAAAGCTTTAGTGCGATGTGGGTTGCAGCTTGGCCGTCTGTAGCACCCCGGAAGCAGGATCTAGGATCCAGGGTTGAAGCTTGAAGGCTTCATTGCAGGGTTCCATGGTCTGGGACTGAGGGTGCAGGACTTATGATAATTACTCACAGTTAGAAGTCCCACTTGTATTTACAGGGTCCTAGGTGCATGGGCCCATGTTGGTACATAGGCAACTGTGATTCCAAACAGGCACGGGTTCCCCTCTGCAGAAAAATCCCCAATAACCCAAACAAGACCGCAATGGGTGGGGGTGCATACATTACAAGCTATGAACCGCCGCTCAAGGCTGCCCCTATATACGCCCTAAAACCCCCCTTTGAAAGGAAACCCTAAACCCCTTAACCCGAAACCTAAACCTTAAACCCCAACCCCGTACTCCCCGCAGAAGGTGACGCCGGGAGACTTCAGCTCCCGCTGCCTCCGCAGCCAGGGGAACGGCTTGCCGTGTGCCGGGGGCCTGGTGAGTACTTGAGTATATTAGGATTTAGGGGTTTAGGGTTTAGAGGTTTAGGGGTTTAAGGGTTTAGGGCTAAGGGTTTTTGGGTTTAGGGTTTAGGGGTTTAAGAGTTTAGGATTAGGAGTTTAGTGTTTAGGGTATACTTTTTTCATATGGCCAGTGTCGTCGTTGCTTGCCAGCTCCGTCCGTGAACCTTTTCTTGCACTTCAGTCCTCACAAATGTGATCCCCCAGAGCGGGACGCCTCAAAGAGCGAAGCCCCCATGTGGATCTGGGCCCCTGAACCCCTGAGCCCTAAACACGAAAGAACAAGCTCTTCAACTTCATGTGAACCAGGGCTCCTAGTCTCGGGTGTGGGTTCAGTTTGGGGTTTAGAGTTTTAGAGTTTAGGGTATGGGCTTCGGGGCCTGGGTTTAAAAGTCCCCTAATCCCTAACCCTAAACACTAAACCCCAATCCCTACGCCCTAAACCCTTAACCTTAAGGTTTGGGGGCTTAGGGTTTTGAAGCCTTTGGGATGATCAAACCTTACACAACTGTGCGCACGGAGGTTTTGCGCGGCCGGGCAGTGGACCTTTTGCGGAAGGACTTTCAGTTTGAAAGGCGCCTGATGCTCTCAGGTTTAGGGTTTTGGGCTTAGGGCTTACAGGGTTTAGGGTTTTAATGGTTGAGGGTTTAGGGTTGAGGGCTTAGGGTTTAGGGTTTGGGGCTCAGGGTTTAGGGTTTAGGGTTTAGGGTCTTGGAGGGTCAAGGGGCTCAGTAAGGTGGTTATAGTAGCGGTAATAACTCGGGTGGTTGCTGGTACATGGCTTGTAGAGGTTATATATGTATGAGTTTAGGGTTTAGGGTTTAGGGTGTATGCCTGCTCAGTTACTGAGTCTCCCTGGTCCTCCAAGAAGCCCCACTCTTTGGAACATGGGATTAGATGATTGCAATTGCAGTAACCTCAATTACCTACATTTTAGTCGTAAGTACCCCTTTACAAACACGTATAGCCGTACAGCCCATAAAGCTGAAGGTAAATCCTGTACCCTAAACCCTTAAATAATATGTATAGCGGTATAACCCGTAAACGTGTAGGCAGTTGATTACAGGTAGGTACCGGGCGAGAGGTTGTAAGTTTCCTCCCCTAATTCAAACGCCCCACTCCGCCATCATCAAATATTCCCATTGTGGTATACTGTAATATATTGGAATGATTTTCATATGAGTCCCTAAACCCTAGACCCTAAAGGTACGGGTTGGAGGGTTTTCATGGCAGGTGAAGGAGATTAATTAGGCTCTGCAAATGCAAGTCTTCCTACATTCGCGACAGAACCACTTGCAAACAGCTGCTTTTTGAGAGCAGGGTCTGCCTTCCCAGTTTAAGAGTAAGGGTTTGTTACAGTCCCCCTTAAGTGGATAGAGTATGGGGTATATGGGGAACTTGTTATAAGATACCCAAAGCCATATCCTATCTACTTAAGGGGGATTATAGGGTTTAGGGCCCTTCTTGGTCTAGCAGTTGCCCGCGAGTTCTTTTGGGCCTTCGGGGCTTGATGTTTGGGCGAGAGCTCTGTTCTGCGTGGCGTGCCGTTCTTTGGAACGTGCATGCTGGCCTAATCTTGATTTATCAGCATGCGGGCTTTCAGATTTCCATACTTCCATGAATTCATCACACTGGTTAGAGGAAGAGAGGTCCCAGTACAACGCCATACCAACAGTTGCGATGCTTTTAAGGAACTTTGTTTGAATTACCATAAGATGGGTATATGATAGGGCTTCCTTACCTGTGGATAGCAATTTAACAAGAGTTCCTCAACAGCAACCCAGGAAAGAGTTGAATTTGGCGCTGAGGCTACCCTCAGCTCAGTCGAGAGCATGCAAACGCTAAATGAGCTATAGTCTAAACTCCTTGAAGGGGGTTATATAGGGTATCAAAACGGGAGTATTATAGGGGTAATGAAGGGGGATACTTGGAGTTCAGGCTATACCTCACATACCTTCATTAGGGACCTTTTGCAATCCTTATGTATTCGCGCGGTCCTGTTCTGTACCTTCGGTTGATAGCGGGCCTAGTGCGCATGAAGGTATTGGAGCTTTGGGTTTCAGGTCAGCGCACAGCAAGGAATTCTGGCTTCCGTACATCTGAGTCATTGTCAGGGATCCTCCCAGCATTTAGGGACCGTTCTTCGGATCCTTCATGCTATTTGGGAACTATGGACTCACTAAGAAAGAAGGCAAGCGCACAATCGGCCTTGAAGTGGTGATCCCTCATGCAAAACATGGGCTGTCCTTGCCTTGGGTCCCTACATTTCTGCTGATTTGAAAAAATCCTGCGTGTCCTTAGTATGCGAGAATACCATAATTCCCAGGGTTTGGGGTACTTGGAGCCATGCGGGATGTTTAGTATCCACGGTAGAACCCTCCTCTTTGCAAACTCTGAACCTGCAAAACGTCGCTTCAGCGCTGTTCTCTCGAAGGCCCCTGGACGCGTGGCTGAATGCTGGCGGCAATGAGACAGTGAAAGTCTCCTTCCCATACCAGGCCGCCGTGCAGGGCTTGGTTGCTGGCTTGCGGTTTAGGCTTTAGGATTTGTAGAGCTTCGGGAAAAAGAATTGCATAGGTTTCGTGGAGTAGTAAACTTTCAACCATAAAAGCTACGGGAAAGTTCTGCTGTCAATCATTCAGACTTCTTCACTTGGAGGGTCGGGGACTTAGCACGTAGGTTAATAGCCTAGATTGGGGCGAGAGGGGGAGGGTTATTGTATGCCTTAGATAGGTCATGGATCTACTTACTAAGTCCCCATGGTCACCCCCAAACGCCGACCCTCCGAGGTGTAGGTAAGTACTCACTTCTTAGCCTATTTCTTAGACTTGTTCTACCTAGACCTCTATATGCCAAACCCTTAAACGCTACACCCTACTAGGCAATGTGGACCCATGATTACTAAACAGCCTCCTTTTAAAGGCCTTAACATTAGGATCCCCATTATAATCCCTATCAAGGGGAGGAGATTTATGAATCAGGCGCCTACATTGCTAGGTAGATATTTGCCGAAGGAGTCTTACAATTTTGAGAGCATGCTTGCTGCTGCTTAAAAGGGGATTGGACTCTAAACTAGGCCTTATATCATCCGGTGGATACAACACATTCTGCATGACCCAAAGTGCCTCATACCAAAGGGACTCTGGCATTATGGCACACCAACTTTTCGTCATCAAAAGCGCTTAAACTGTCCCTAAATTCACTCCCCCACCTCCACCCCATCAGTACTAGTAAGTGATGCCAGGATTCCAGTTTCTGTAGCCCCAGAATTCATGTCTGAGAAACGGCTACTGTCACTGGCCTGACAGTTAACTTGAGTTTTGGGGCTTTTGGGGCTTAGGGTTTATATGTAGCGGTCACCCATGCCTGCATTCAGAAGAGTAGAGATAGCGAAAAAGATACCAAAACTCAATACCAAACCTTGGGTACCCTAAACTACCCTAAACCTTACACCCGCTACGGGGATCTATTACTCCATTCCCCCCTAGCACTCAGCAAGTGACTGGGGCTGCATTGCAAGGGCCCAAGCCCCTCCGTAAGCAGATGCAACATGGAAGTGGGGGTCTCTTAAAAAACAGGGCCCCAAGCGGCCTCAAGGATACGTGCTTATGTGTATATATGCCATATAACTATGTATAGATATACATATGTATATATATACACACGCACATATGAGTGCAGGGTTTAGGATGGGGTTTAGGGTTTAGCATTTAGGGTTTAGGGTTAGGATGTAGGGTTAGGGGTTAATATGTTATAAACGAGATTGCCACAGGTTAGTCCCTATTAGGGCTGGTGGGGTATGAAACTTCCAAGTAAATGGCATTCGCCAAGCCTAGCCGCAAACGGATGAGTCCCTAAGCTCTAAACAGCGGCCTCTGAATTACTCGGGCCCCCTGAGTAGGTAAATTCATGGCCCAAAGCCACCAAAAAAACAAGCCCAGCAGGACATTAGCGCACCTGCCTCTAGGGAACAGTAAGCCGCAACACCCAAACCCGAAAAAATCCTAAGCCGTCCTGAACCCACCAAAATCCAGCTCGCTTCAGGGTGTAGACGGCATCGCCTCCCTGAATAAGATCCAGGCCGTTACGACACCCTACCAACCTTAGTTCTAGGATTAGGGTTTAGGGATTGAGGTTTAGGAATGGGGGTTTAGGAATGAGGCTTTAGGGATCAGGGTTGAAGGCTTAGGTTTTAGGATTTGGGAATGCAGGTTGGGAAGGTCAAGGGTTGCAGATCTTCTCCTTAGGACTTATTTCTTTTTTATCATACTATATCCTTAAGGAAGCATTAAGCATATATGTTTTATGATAGATCTGAGGGGACTACCGTTTCAGGTCTAAAGGGCGCTTAGTAAGATTCAGGTGCATTGTCTACCTTTTTAGGGCTCCATGAGGTATTGCTTCTAGACTTTAGTTTGTGCCCAATGTACCTAGACCCTCCATCTACCTTCTACTATACCCTGAATACCTACTATGGGTACAAGGAGGGTCATGGAATAGGTACAATCTTTACCTAAACCTTAAACACTAAAGCCTCAACACTAAAACCTAAAGCCTAAAACCTAAACCCTATAACCTAAACCCAAACTCTAAACCCTAAACCCCAAACTCTAAAACCCTAAACCCAAACTCTAAACCCTAAACCCCAAACTCTAAAACCTAAACCCTATAGCCTAAGAGCCCCAGCGTTAGGGTAGAGCAAGGTCTGCGCGGTCTGTGAAGGATAGCTGTCCAAGGTTTGGGGGTTAGGAAAATTCAGAGTTTAGGGTTATAGGGGTTTAGGGTTATAGGGTTTGGAGTTATAGGGGTTCAGGGTTTAGGGTCATAGGTTTGCTGGTTCCCTGTGCCCCCAGATTGTGTGTAGAGTCATCGCCTTGTTTGCTGCTTTTAGGGGGCTTGGGCCATTAGTTTCATTACCTTTTAGGAGTCCAAGTCAGAGCTGAGGAAAGAGTAGGATGGTAGGGTTGAAGGTTTACGAAGGTTCAGGCTTTGGTCGTCGAAGTAATAGCACCCCGGCAACAGACGGCCTTACAGAAACACATTTGAACCACAGTCTAAACTCCTGGTATTCCCCGTATTAATAGCCACTAAAGTAGTCCCCTATAAAAGCCTTCATATAGCCCCTTTAACGAGTTTAGACTATGGCTCATTTAGGGCTGCACCGGCTTCGTTTATTGGATTTGCAGTCTGCACGTTCACAGGCTAGAGCCCAACAGGCATCCAAAAATAACCCCAGGTAGGTATAGCCCCCTTAAGTAGAAAGAATTCGGCTTTGGGTATACTATAAAAAGACCCCCAAATACCCCAAGTTCTATCTACTTAAGGGGACTATATGTTCTTCAGACCTCAGGGCCCAAAGCAGATTTAGGGTCTAGGGTTTAGGGTTTAGGGTCCTAAACCCTAAACCCTAAACCCTAAGCCCTACCCTAAGCCCTAAACCCTAAACCTAGGGTTTAGGGCCCTATGCAGGACAGCCGAGGGAATTCGAGCGGGACGGAGCCAGCATGGACGCTTCTTCGTCCAGGCATCTACGTCTTGAATATCAACACTTAATAAGTTCTACCCCAAAGCTCCATGTAGGAGCTTTTGGGCCCAATGTAGGTATTGCTGTTTAGGGTTTAGGGCTCTAAACCCTAAACCCCAAATAGCAGTTTCCATGTTAGTTTCCATTATTCCCGACATATTCCTATATTACCCCAGAGTGTTCGTTTTCATGTAGAGGCCCGGAGGTTGAAAGTAGAGGAGAAAGGGACCCTCCATCTACCCTCGACGTGGAAACTGGGGTTCTATAATTTTCTAGGGATTATCTGGGAAGCCTCCATTAAAACCTAAATACCCATGATTGGGGACCATATGCCCCTATTCAAGGGTACTAGGAGGGTCCTAGTGAGGAATTTTTGAGGATCCCTCCCTGCCCTACGACTCGGCAGTACTCAGAACTAAGGACGGAAGGGAGTGTTGAGAGAAGCGTTCGAAAGTGGGGCGTTCTGTGGTGGCTTCATCTTGTTCCCTTGCCTGCTATGATTTTCAGTGCGCGGGTGGAGTTCTTTGTTTGTTGAATTCCCCGCCGCTACAGCCTTGCAGCCAAGGGCTTCTTACAAAACCGGCCAACCAGAATATGTAGATCCTGATCGAATTCCTCTGGAGCATTCCCAATGCTGCAGTGGCGCCCATTGTGATGCACACTTGCTATGTCAGATGACGTCCGCAGAACATAGAAGTTGAGTGCAGTAGTGCGCAATGCATCATATGCGTATCCCTAGATGGTAGGCAAGAAGTACGACATGGCTTGCGTAATTGCCCCGAAGATTCACTAAGCTCCAACTAACCTTCGACTGTTTGCACCCGGTCACCTAACTATAGTCACATAGTTCACTTTCTGTCTCCTGTTGCTGTAGGTAACTGGCACATGCGCCTGGTTGATGCTGTGGCGTTTGCGGAGCGGCACCCATCACAGGCAGCGGGGCCACGAAAGAAGGATTTGGGTGCTGGATCTAAAGTTAAAGCTTACTTACCCTCTGGCTCATATGTAATTGCTTTGGGGTGGTATTATCAGAAACCTTTACCCAACAACATAACACGCCTGTAAAGAAGCTACTTGAAAGCCTTTGGGCAGGGTCTAGGGTCTTGAGCTCCCGTGAATCTTGCAGTGACACACGCGATGCTGACGATGGACGTCGAGGTGCAATTTGGTGTAGGTCGCCCTTGGTATAATTGGTTCTGGAGGCATGCCTTTGTAGGTGTTCATAAAAGAAGTGTTGGTGGTAACTCGAGAGTTATTGAATTGCAAAAACAAGCCGTATGCAATCCCAAGGCGGCACCTGAGAGATCCCCGTGTCTTCTGGGCCCCCTAATTGGAGAAAGAAGCAAACAAAGGAAATTGTACGGATTCCGCTTGGGGTGTTTGCACCTACCAATTAAGGAGGATTCCTTTCCAGATGTCCGCTTTTAGGGCCTAGGGGCTCATGCGCCAAACCCTAAACCTAAGACCCTGCGGCAATGTTAAATAAAGCCAGAGCCTGAGCGGTCCTTGAGTCGAGGAGTGTTTGGAACTACAGTGCCTTCATTGCGGCTGTTTGGGATACTGTCTGCAACCCACCCTGGCCCTCAACTTGGTTTAAGGGTTAAGGTTTTAGGGACTTTCCCAAGATTAGGGTACCTTTTTGGGGACAGGCCGGCCGGGGTCTTTCTGCGCTGAGCAAAGGTACCTTGTTGGGTGGTTCCTACCAAAAGGATTTGAGTCGATTAGGGTCTAGTTTGGAGTCCCCCTACATTTGGGCAACTAATATGTGTTTATACATGTATATATATATACACCATATATTTAACGCCGCATCTGTACATCGGGCATGGCCAACCTGAAGCCGGAAAGCCGGCAAATTCGCGAAAGTAGGGTTTAGGGACCCGCAGATGCGAAGAAGCAACCCTCAACAACCATGCGTCCTGTTTGATTTGCTTTCTAGTATTGCTATGGTGTCTGGGAGACTTTCTACAGAAAACCGACTGGTGCTTTCTAGGGAAAAAGGGGAACCTAATCCAATTTCATTTTTTCGCTCATTCCCTACAAGCCCCCCAGTCAGTAGAGTGGGCACGTAGGTTTGACGCATGGTCAGCCTTTTTCATTGAACAAGCGTGTTGAAATGGAATCTACCTGGGCCCCTTGGGCATGGCAAAAGCCGTCAATACAGACAAATGACCAGGGTTCTTTTCGTGCCGGGGATTAGTGGGGAATAAGCGAATATGCTATATGGAGAATATACTGGGAGTAGATATCCTTATTCCCTACTAAGAGCCAGCAAGCTTTGGATATCCCTGTTTGTCACGGAATTCGGCTCTGGTCTGCATGAGCTCATGTTTGCTAAAAAGCACTTGGTCTCCACATACCGTGGAAGACTAGGATTCAGAACCCAAAACAAGGACACCCTCGCAGGCAGGCAAGCTGACATTTACACTCCTGCGCTACTCTAATCGAATCACCAATGTGGAGACAGTAACACATCTGGCTGCGTGCAGAACCCAAACCCCCACCAGCCCAGCCTGTCAACCTTTGGGCCCTTCCCTGGCAAGAAATATGCCTCCAACCCAAATATTATGAGAATCTCTCAGAATCATCCCATACACTCGTTGCAAGGGACCCCTCAAATGTCAAATGCTGCAAGAACACCTGAAATGCGAACTTCATTTTTGTGCTTCAGCTCACGCTTGCAGCCACTGAGGCCTCAGCAAGCTCCAGAGAAAACTCTAAGCCCCAAACCCTAAACCCCAGACCCCAAACCCTACCCTTCTTAGTGAAGGCGATGTACATGAACCAAGTCATGCTTCCGGACTTGGGAGCCAAGGCATAGGGTTTAGAAACTAGGGTTTGGGATTTTAGGGTTTAGGGTTTAGGGTTTAGGGTTTAGGGTCTAGGGTCTAGGGTCTAAGGGGTCTCGGGTTTAGGGTCTAGCTCTGTAGTCGAGTCATAATTGCTGTCTCTACAAGCGGTGGGTTCATCTTCAGGTTCATGGGGAGTCGTGTCAGTGATTTCCCACATCGGATCATAAGTCCATGAACCATAACACTTGTCGGGGGCGTCGGGTCCATGAACCTAAAACTCAGCAGTTATAGTTTCTGGGCACAACACGGATCATATTTAATTGGACACCTCTAACCGCTCACAGGAAGTGATCAAAGGCATTGCGACAGCATTTTAAGGCTTCAGGGCCCAATGTAGTGTTTTTGGTAGACTTGGATGACTAGGGGTAACCCAGACCCCTGATAAATAAACCCCCTCCCCTTCGTAGGGATTATACTAGGGATCCTGTTAAAGCCCTTAAAAAGGATGAGTTGATCAATCATGGGTCTACATTACTTTGAAAAACCTCACAGAGCGTCTACTGGGTTGCTGTTAAGGAACTTAGATTAAGTTACTATATTGGAGAAACCCTAGTACTTACTATATATACCCATTGTGGTAACCCTAAACCCTAAACCCTATACCCTATACCCATTATGGTAACTTAATTTAAGTTCCTTAACAGCAACCCAGTCTAGGGCTCAGGGAGTTGGGCCTATCTGTTGGGGGACAGGGAGGCGGATGCGGGGTCAAGGTGTTGGGGTTTAGAAGTTGGTGTTGTGTTTGGGGTTTAGGCTTTGGGTTTCAGTTTAGGGGTTGTAGTTTTGGGTTTAGGTTTTAGGGTTTGGGTGCCGGGCTTTATGGTTTGGAGTATTGGGCTGGGGATTTAAGGCTTGGGGTTCAGGGTGCCCAGGGTTTAGAGGGCCTTCCCAATATAGTACTTGAATTAAGTTCCTTACCAGCAACCCAGGTTTTCGGGGATCCATGCCACCACAACTCAGTAAGTATTTCATCGGAAACACACTTGCGACGCACAAAGGCAGTCTTCCAGTCATTTCTGGCTTCCCCAGAAACCCATTTGCCCACGTTACGAGGAGCTTCTTGGGTTGTACGAAACAACCCTACACCCTAAGACGGATACTGTCAACGTCCCTACCGGGATTTTCCAAAGAAGCTCAGCGTTTGGGGTTTAAGATTTTATTGCGGAAATTTCCCGCAAAGTCCGCATAATGAGACGACACTAACATGGGAGTCTCTCCAACATAAAGGGCAAGGGAGTGCTCGTGTAATTCCCCAGAACATAGAACATGTCGTATAGCAGCCCCTATGATGGTTTTTAAGTATACGTGTCAGTTTTTCCAATATGAGCCAGGAGTTGCCTTTTGGGAGGGTCCTTCAAAAAATTGGGATCTAGCTTGGGCCCTTTTGAAATCCCAAAATCATGTTCGGGTTTCCCAAAATTTGAGATTCCTTTTTCTGGGTCCCCATAATAAGGACTATAGTATATTAGGGTCTGTATTGGGGGTCCCCCTATTTTGGGAAACTATCATATCTTGATCAGGAGTGCAGACCTTGGATGACCAGGGAGCGAACTAGCAGCTTTCGCAGACACCATTCCATGGCTGCAATTTCATTAAAGGCGTACTCTCTAAGATTGTACACGTCTTCTGAATGCCACATAATTCTGAAAGAAGTTATGTAGAGTATCTTGTAGGACACAAAGAGCGTTTGGCATTCGGAGCCCGGGCCTAGACCATCAGAATAGGTTCTGAACCAAGCCGGCGGAGGCCTTGTTCGAGGACTGCTTGCAGTAAAAGCACGCAAGCTGGCCCGGACACTGCAAACGAGGCTTTTCA
This sequence comes from Symbiodinium pilosum, assembly GCA_905231905.1. Taxonomy (NCBI): domain Eukaryota; class Dinophyceae; order Suessiales; family Symbiodiniaceae; genus Symbiodinium; species Symbiodinium pilosum. The sequence goes on along the minus strand of CAJNIZ010000298.1, from coordinate 19,566 downwards.
GCAGAAGGAGGTTCGCGGGAGTCGGTGTCATGGTTCGGTGCAAGTTTTCGAGTGTGCCCCCAACCTTAAACCCCAAACCCTCAAACCGCGCCAACCTCAAACCCTGACTCCTTTAACCTGAACCCGAAACCCGAAGCGCTGCAGGCGCTGCGGAACGTCCGAACACCGAAATGGGCGAAGGCATTAAAGCTGGTGTCACTCGTCTCAAGGTCCTGTTGGGATTAAAAGTTTAGGGGTTGGGGCTTGGGGTTTGGAATCCAGAGTAGAGATTTGGGGTTTTGGGTCAAGGACTCAAAGCCTAGGGTTTTGGGGCTTAAATAAGGACTAACAGTTTCGGGCTTGTGGGTTTGGAGTTGGCGTTCAGAGTCTTGAGGTTTTTTGGTTTAGGCTCTGTGCATAGGTAAGAATAGAGTCAATAGAAGGCCGCTGAAACGGCTAGGGTATTGGGGTTTAGGGTTAAAGGTGCAGAGTCTAGGCTTAAGGGGGGCAGTCCACAATATGCCTTGAGGGAGGTCCTTGAGTCGTGCATGGGGCCTACACAGCCAAATCGCGTAAACGGCTTCACTTCAATCGGAGTAGCATTGGCATCTTGGGAAAGCATCATAACTGCTGCCACTTAGGGTCATGCAAGTTTTTGGACATGAATCAACCACAATATCAAGGTTGGCCTTCAGTCTTCAAGTTTACGCATGCTTGTGTAGGAGCCTCGTGCTGCCCTAGGTCAGACTTCAAGTCGGCACGTGGGCCATAATCTAAATTCCTTAAAGGGTGGTTACTGAGGGGGATACTAGGAGTTTAGACTAGAGCTGAAATGGAAACCCCAAAAACCTGAACTTGCAAGCCTCTAAGGGAAGTGAGGAGCGGCGATAAAGTGAGCAACAGATTATAAAGGCCCAAGCCCTAGATTCGCAACCCTGAGCCCTAAGCCATTTCATGATCCGAAGCTCGAAATCCAAAACCCACTTAAGCCAATCCTGTGGTAGCTTGTATCCCTAAACAGGGGGACCTGAATATAGACCCCAATCTACTGTAGTTGCTTTTATGGGGACACCTGTGAAGGTACCCTAATTTTGGGCAACCCTCCTATAGACCTCAACTCCTTGTTCAGACTGAGGCAGCCTTCTTTGTGGCTTACGGCAGGCCATCGGCATTAATCAAGTGATATTTTCTGGTCATTCAGATTGTAATGTTGCTACCTGTAAGCCCAAATACCTCCAGCTTGACGGCTTATACCTATTATTTGCTACTAAATTGTAGGTAGCTTGGGTTCCAAATAAATTTTGAAGGCATGCCTCCTGAGGTGAAACGAGCTTTGTGCTTCAAAGTTTTAGGGTTTAGGGTTCTGGGT
>CAJNIZ010000298.1:0-15416 GCA_905231905.1 Symbiodinium pilosum | reverse complement strand
ATGTTAAGCAACTTATAGTTCCCCTGAAGTAGATAGTATTTAGGGTTTAGGGTTTGGGGTAAACGATAGAATTATAGGGGTTAGATAGGGATAATGGAAAAGAAAATGGAAACTACTATTTAGGGTTTAGGGTTCAGGGTTTAGGGGTTTAGTCCCCCTTAAGTAGATAGAATATGGCCTTGGGTAGATTAGAATAAGATCCCCTTATCCCGCATATTCTATCTACTTAAAGGGGACTATGGATGAGTAGCGTTTTTGTGGAGGGTGAACGTAGTAAGAGTATAATTATTCCTTGTATAAAAAAGACTATACCCAAAAGGAGGGTATGACGTTACTCGATATTGGGTACCATGGTATTATTCTTGGACCTCTGACGGGTACCATGGTCCCAAAATATGGTATTACTCTGATGAAGCTAAACCCTGCACACTGAACCCCTAAACCCTAGACCACCAAAGTCTGGATCTAGAGTCAGTAGCATGGCTACAATGGGGCAAGTTGTTTCTTTAAGTTCCTCCAAATCAAACCCGTACGCTCTAGGGGTTTGCGGAATTTGAGGTGGTGCCGGATCCCCCCCATCAACAGCAACTTACTGGTGGTTAGTAGGGAATCAGGGAATATAAAGAATCCCTAAGCCCTGAACCCTGAACCCTTCACCCTGAACCCTAAACCCTGAGCCCTAAACCCCAAACACTGAACCCTAAACCCAAAACCCTAGACCCTTATTCCTACTAACCCACAGTAACTAAACCGCAGGAGCTCACACTGCTTCGACCCAGCGAGCAGTCCAAGCTGGCATATGAGGCCTTGCAAGGGTTTAGGGTTTAGGTTTTACAGTTTTAGGGTGTAGGGTTTAGGGTGTAGGGTTTAGGGTGTTTAGGGTTTAGGATTTAGGGTTTAGGTTTTAGGGTTTCGGATTTCGGATTGAGGGTTTAGGGTTATCATAACTTCAGCTCAACAACCTAAACCCTACACCCCAAAGGATTTAGGGTTTACAGTTTAAGTTGTTTACTGTTTTTTGGAAGCTTTTGTTCGACTGGGGTTGGGAGTACCCGCAGCCCAGGCCACGAGATGTAATCCTGATGCTTGGATGCTTTAGGAAATTTCAATGCAACAGCTAAGTGCCTCTTCAGGGTTCCGCTTTGGATTCATTTGCAACTGTTGGAAGGAATGGGATCCTGAAGGGGGCCCCTTATATGAGGGACCCATAGTTAAGCCTCCCTAAGACCTCCCTAAGGCTCCCTGAGGGGTTTCCTTAATGGAAGGAATGGGATCAGGGATTGACAGCTCAGGGGTTCGCAGCCTTGTTGGACTTGGGATGTAGGAGCGCAAAGATTAGGGTTTAGGGTTTAGGGTTTAGGGTCTTGGGATTTGGCGTGCAGGGTTGACCGGGCTGTGTGCTGCATGTAAGGCTCTAAGGCATGAGAAGTTTCTGGGGCATTGTACTGATATGGATTGTTCTCAAAATCATGGGCCGCTTTGGGTAAATATCCTATTACGGCACCTAATATTCAGGGACCAAAATGGGACCCTAATGCGGAGAACTACCCATATTCAGAACTTTCTTCGGGGACACCCACACCACACTTTGGCAGCACAGGTAGCCATGACCAAGTTCTTGGCTACTTTTGATCCACGGTACAATGCTTTATGGTTTGAGCGTCAGGTTTGTTCCAGCACTCTGTTGATAGTTTTCAAAATTGCTGGGTAAGCTTCCCAACGTTCCTTCTGAGCACGTCCCCATCCAGGTTCTGCACTGTTCATGCTTCGCGCTTATGTCCCCTTTCCACCGCAGCCAAAGCAACAATTGCAGCCGCAGCAGCGGCCCTTTTCGATGATATCACAGGCTTCCGTAGCTGGAGTTATGGCCTTTTTCGGCTCTTCTTATAGGTTTGGGGTCTAAAGTTTGAAGCTATAGGTCTTGGGCCATTATTACTTGCTCTTTGGGGTCCAGGCAAAGATCAACACGGCCTTCCCTTGCAAGGAGATGATCGACGCGGAGCCAAAGACAACGCTCTCGGACGACGGTGTTGCCAGCATAGGCGCAACGCAGCTCGGGGGGTTGCGGGTCTCAGAGGCCTACAAGTCTCGACATATCTCTATGTCTATATAGCCTTATATTATCGCCCCTATGTCCCCATATATATCTATGTGTCTCTACAACCAGGATACATGTGCTGTTATCCTGTGACTAAGCGCTCTAAACCCGAAAGGTCCAGGGATGGAGGGAGGGAGGGAGGGAGGGTTGAGAGGAGGGTCTGGACGCTCAGCCTGTTGGGGGTTAGTAGGGAAGAAGGGAATATATGATATAGGGATTAGATAGCGGTCATATTCCCTTATTCCCTAGTAACCACTAGTAAGTCAGGGTCTAGGGGGGGGGGGTCAGGGTTGGGTGGTTCAGGTTGAACTGGGTAAAGGGGTTCTGGATTTTGGTGCGGAGGGGTTGACGGTTGGGGATGCGGATTTAAGGGGTCAGGATGGAAATGCAGGAAGTGAGGGCCAGCAGGTTATCCTAAACCCTAAACCCTGTGAGCTAAGGGCTTTGGGGTTGACGATTGAGGAGGTTGAGCGGTTGAGGCTCGGGATTGAGGGTTAAGATCTTATTCAATGCCATGGACACCAAGCCACAACAAACTCAACGAAAAGCTACATTTGAGACTCTAGGTAGGGGATAGGTGTTTCTTTGCCAGGGCTTGCTCTTGCCTAATGTTTTTTTGGTAGCGTCTCGGTTTTGTGGGGGGGTTGTAATCGGTACTTGTCAACGAATACAGCGAGCACCAACCAGACTTATAGCAGAGTGTCTTAGATCTGAGTAACAAGTTTCGGCCATCATTGGCTCTGTGGCTGTGGGGCTTCTGGTTTAAGGAATACCCAGCTACCACCAGGAGACTTAGCCCTGAAGAGGGGGGGGGTCTATCATAAGGGCTAGTTGTGTTGGGGTCTTGTACTTATGTATGGCAACCTCATACACATAGTCCCCCATGACCCCAATACAACCTGCCCAAAGCCCAACGATAAACTCCCGAGAAATTCTTCCTGGACTGATCCGAACTTGGGCAGCAGGAAGTCAGGTAAACTTGTCTTTACCTTGGTGAGTGTCTATCCTAAGCGCTAGTTAAACCTAAAACCCTAAACCTTAAACGCTTAACCATAAACCACAGACCCTAAACCTGAGAACCAGAAACCCTAGATCTTAAACCCGAGACCTTAAACCCTGAAACTGAAGCCTTAAACCTTCAGCCCTAAAAATTTGAACCCTAAACCATAAACCCTAAACCCTAAGCCCTAAGCCCCACACCACGTCGGATCCTGAAGGTTCATCTAAGACAGAAGTTCTGGCTATGGCTCAAACAACCCCTAGAAAATCCCACAGATAGGGCTTCCCCTCTGTGTAGGGTTTAGGGTTAGGGTTTAGGGTTTAAGGTTTAGGGTTTAGGGTTTAGGGACTTATTGCACTGAATAGGTTTCATTCATGATTTAAAGCCTCGCAACAGGTGCTGAAACTCTGGAAACTTAGCCTCCCTTTTCCCTACGCAAGACATGGGAGCGAGGATTGCTAATCTTGCTTTAGGTTTGTCATCAGCTTATATCACTAGTCAATTTGACCTGTACTGCATTGTTACTTTGTACACACGCCCCCAAAAAGCTCGCCCAAACATAAGCCCCTTTCAAAAGACAGGACCTGTTGGGTGTGGTGGCGTGTTTGTTTGGGAGTATGTCTTAGTGGCCCATGTGCTCTCCTGTGATCGAGGAAGCTACAACTTCAATCGCCGAAGCTCAGGCATTTTCAGACCCTCTCTTTGCAAGCTCGACACCTGCTGTAAAGGGGCTTAAACTAAGTTATCATTACGAAGAAACCTTCTTACTAAGCAAATTCCGCATCATGGTGCCATGTCTATTTTTCCATTTGATGCTCCATTTCCGCGGTAGTTTAGCTTAAACTCCCAAAGCCCCACCTTAGTGTAGTCCAATCGTGGTGAAATGTTAAAATAACCCTGTACCATGATTCTACAAGACGCCTAGTTCGTACTCACCCCTGCAAGTCCCCTGTATAAACCTAATGACCATGTCATGTTCCATTGTCTTTTCCATTTCGTTTGACCCTAACCCCTAGTTGTTGGTATCTTTATTAGCGCCCAACACTAGCCCAGAGAAAGACTTGCCGAAGTCTCCCTTTTATGGCCCCCTACTGGAACGAAATTTGGATTCATAAGGGTTTTGAATTTTGGGCTTTCGGTTCAGGGTTTAGGGCTTAGAACTTGTTTTTTTGGTTCAGGGTTTAGGGTTTAGAACTTGGGATTGATGTTTAGCTCGAGGTTTAGGAGTTACGGTTTCTGGTTCAGGGTCAAGGGTTCAGGATTCAGCGTTTCTGGTTCAGGGTTTAGGGCTGAGGGTTCGAAAAGAGCTGTGACAGAGGTTCCCGTTTTTGCTTGCTGCAGTACGTGTGCAACCATTTCATGATCAAACCCTAAACCTGGATGGGACCTGACCCTTGGATAATGTTGCTCTTTGTGTAACACTTTTCCTCGCATGGTTGCACGCTACATTGACATGGCAACTAGATGCTCAGGGCTTAACAGCGTTCGGCTTCTTCTAACTGCATCTAAGGTTTTACGGTCAGCGGTTTAGGGTTTAGGGATTTAGGGTGTGGCGTTTAAGGTTTAGGGTTTAGCGTTTCAATGACTGTGAGCAAGAAGGTGTTTCAGCATCCCATGTGTATTTGTGCTACAGCGGTATGGCCTGAATCTCAATTGGCCCTCCATGTGTACCATAGTCTAAACTCCTTAAGGGGGGTTCTAGAGGGGATCATATAGGGGACTGCTGTACGGGGATTAAGGGGGATACCAGGAGTTTAGACTACAGCTCATGTGGTATGTCTCCGGAGAATTCTTCTTTGTGTGGAGTCTTGGCAACCTCCTCTAAGTTGTCCACAAAATCCTAGGCCACCCAGGTTTTTGTGATAATAGTCATTGCATGCTGCAGTTCATATATGCCAGCTCACTTAAAGGTTAGTCAAGGTTTAGGGGTACTACCTCAATAATTGGGATTGCAAGCCATGTAGGGCTATGTAGCAGTTATATAGGGTTATACAGGGGTACATACACTCCCCAAATTAACATGAACCGCAAAGGGATTCTACATAGACTACTGTCCTTTCAAAAGGTGCTATTTTCAGGTTTCGGCTTTAATTTCAGGGAGCGTAGCAAGGTCTTTTTGAGCGACTGGTAGAAAACTTGAACCAATGTCCCATTGTCATGCTCTTCATTGCAGGTGTCGTCATCTTGGTTCATGGGGATTTTTATTACCCCAACCCCTGAAATTCGGCCCCCAGTGTATTCATATGATAGTTATAGGATCCTTAGTACAGGAGTTGAGGTAAGCGAAATCCCCTTGTTATCTATAATCCTTCCCTGATCAGTACCTATGCTTTGAGGCCGAGTTCTGAAAGCTTCAATCCTGGGTAGGCCCTGAAATATTTGATATTTTCCCTAATGGCTTTAATAAGGGACCCTATACACTAGTATTTTTCAAAGGGCTTTAGCGGCCAACCCAGAATCCAACCCGAGAGATATCCAGGTTAATTGGGGTTCCAGGTTTGAGGGTTTTACCCGCAGGTAGATTTTGCCGACTGCAGCTGACAGTGCATGTTCTCATGTGGAGATATTGCAGGCCACTCTGCCATTGATGTCGGCGCGCGGCCCGAGGATTGGATCTGCAAAGATTAATGAAGTGGGAATTTCTATCAACAAAGGACCCATCATCGAACCCTGCTGAAGATAACATCCTAACCATCTATAGGGACTCCCACAACAGTACCAGCCCCAATCTTCACTGGTTGCTCCAATAGTGCCCTTTTCATCTCTGCACATCCCTGGACTCTAGGACCCCCTTCTGATCACATTGTAGTTCTCCCAGTACAGGGATACCCCCCCAATTTGTGCGGCACACTCGTAGACTCCAATCTACCTAGTCTGGGGCTCAAGTACATTTCACCCGTAGATGCTTATCCAGGGGCCGACTGGGAGGTTCCCCTATGCAGCTTTGGACTCCCCCAAACCCTAAGCTCGTCCTAAACCTTGAACCATTAAGCCTAAAACCCTAAACATTGGGTCAATCCCCCACACAGTAATGGGTACCACAAGGGACTGTTGTAGGTATACTAAGGCCTTATGAGCCCCATATTCAGGAGCTATTACGATCGGGGGATTGACCTAACGTAAACCTCAAAGCCCTAAACTCTGAACCCTTGAACCTTAACCCTTAACCTACAACCCTAAAACCTGAACCCTAAACCCTTAGCCTACAACCTTAAACCCTGTACCCTAAAGCCTAAATCCTACCTGGTGATGATAGTGGGGATGAGGAAGTAGATCCTGCAGAGTCGGCCCCAAACTTAGCCCCAGACCCTATATGGGGGTTTCCCAAAAATTAGGGGTACCTGTAAAGTGGGTTTAGAGGGATAATGGAAAGAACATGGCAACTACTATTTAGGGTTTAGGGTTTCCCAAAATGAGGATGCCGTTTTGGGGGGTCCCTATATTAAGAAGATAAGCGGGAAGATAAGAATGAAAGTATTCTGGGCTCCATTTTGGGGTCTCTCCACTTAGAGAAACTTCCATCTCAGCGCGTTCGACTCACACATGCACTGGCTAATCTCTCCAGCCGGTCACTGCATGTACTCATTCTTCTCGTCACCCACTGCCGTTTTGCTCACATTCACTTAGTCACTCACCCATTCTTTTTTTTGCTATCCGTTCACCGCCTTGCTTGCTCACTCGCTCGTTAAATCGCCCCATGCGCTGACCTGTTCATGCACTCCGGTAGCCACTTACGCACACACACACACACATGCACGCTCCATTGCCCCAATCGGTCCATTCGCGTGGGTCCATTCATTCCCGCTCACCGTCTTGCTCCTTCGTGCAACTTACCTTGTTTCTGCTATAGTGTCTCGACACGCTTTGCCAAGGCGTTCAGCGCGAGAGAAATGGAGCATGGGACCGAGCACCAGTAACATGTCAGCCAAAGTTGGTGGGTTGCTACTGATGTGTTGTTACTGTTCTGCGACACTACAAACATTGCGCCCCCTCTACAAAAATGTCACAGACCTGGGCTGTTGCATGCCGAGGCCTTGGCCATTGGAGTGCACCCTGTTCTTCTCAAACGTAGCGTGCCCGAAGCCAAATTCTTTTGTTTCACATGTTAGTTCGTTGGGCACGGAAGTACAGAACGACTACTCGGCCGACATGTTGAATCTCCTGCGCCATTTGGCTCACGTACAAACATGCCATGTTGAAGAGCCTGGATTCGTTCATGTCAGGCAGGATACTTGCTCCACCTGTTTTCCAGAGTTGGCGAAGTCCAATGAGTCGAGTGTTCGGTGTGCATTCGACACCAGATTGAATTTCAAGCCCACCTGCTGCTTGCGAGGTTGTATAAGTCGTCACGTGTGGTCCCTATTTGCTGTTTGCCATCGCCGTGCGCGTTTGGTGCCCCCCATGACGAATGACTTTGTCCAGGTGGCAACTCCATCGGCGCAGGTGTTGCTACATTCTTGTCCCCCAGCAGCGCAAGCCGCGCTGTCGTGCACTTAACTTGCCACTGTGTCATCCTTTGCCGCAGATGATGCCAGCCAAGCGGTTGCAGGTTACTGAGCTGGACGGGTCTGATGTGGATGGTATACCCATGTTGGTGAAACCTAATGAGCATTGGGTGCTGAGGTATCTGATTTTTGTGCACACTTTGCAATCAATGCCAGCCCATGTCAAGGTCGCTTGCAAGGTGGCAAGGGCCGACAATGGGGCAAACCTGTGTGCCCGTCATGCTTTTGAGTTACGGCGTGGCAAGCATTTTGAGCAGCTTGGCTTGCATATTGTTTGTTGATGGGGCAACCGCCGGGGGAGGCCAAAAAAGCCCCCTTCTGATGCGAATGTAGTCGTTGCTTTTCGCCAGGCCGAACACAAGCGGTTGAACCAAGCGGAGACCACCAAAGCCAAAGCAAAGAGATGAGGCCTGGAGCGCTGTGTACAACAGTGTATTGCAGAATAGCTGCAGGTGCCAGGCATCTCATTCGTGAAATAGCTGAGGAAAAGATACCAGCTGCGCGATTGGTCCGGTCTCCAATGATCAGCTATTCACGCAGCTGACGATTTCGCTGTCCGCAGATTTTCCGTTTGACAGACGCGGCAGCTACCTTTATAAAATCTTGCCGGCCGCAGCTAGTTTCATGGCTTGGATGATAGGAGATATTTCGTGGTCGCGATGGGGGCTGGCCCAGCCAATGCCAATGCTCCAGCGCTGCAGAATGTAGAATCTGCGTTCTCACGAGCCATGAAGATGCACAGACCGTCACATTTTCCACGCCGCAGCTTTCTCGTAAAGAAATTGAGTTGAATGTTCTGGCATGCATGCTGCGGTTACGCGAGTAGCTTTGACGCCAAGCCGTGGCTCCGCTGAATTTCCTCGACATTGCCATGCCCGCAACCCCAAGCACCAGCAGTGCTACAATTCTAGTCGATGAGCATCCTGAGGCGGATCTGCTTCTGATTCTGAAGTCTACAGCCGGCCACTGATGCCAAAAATGTGAGCTCCGCATGAATTTGCGACGATGCGCCCGACAAAAGAAGGTTCCATGTCCGATTGTTGCACGCAAAGCCATGAGAGTAGATTTTTTGTCGGCATATTCCGATGCGAGATTCCATCTATTCTAGATCTATATATACTGAATTTTGATGTTTTGTTCACCGGCTACAGACCAGCGTTGAATTTTCCACCAAAGTAGTTCATGCAGCTGACCATATATTTCTTCATACAAACCAGACATTGGCTAGGGTGCACCGAAAAGCCCGTCAGCACCGCGCTAGATCCGCTGAGGTACCATAACGGCAAGGTCAAGTGCAATAGGAGAACCACGGAAGCAAACTAACACACGCGCGACGTCGGGTTATCAGCCGCTTCACTGCTTGAGTGGTCACCATGCCAAAATTTTCAGCCCTGTTCTGATTGGTGCTGGTACTTGCATACGAGCTTGGCGTGTAAAGGGGGCTACCCTTGCGACGGTCTTTTGACAGTGTTTGGTTGTTGCGGTATTATTTTGTGGTTCTGCTGTCCGGTTTCAATAGGACATGCGTTATTGCAGCGCTGAGGCAATGGTTTCTGTTCAAGACCTCATTGCTTTGTGGGAGGCATTGCTGGGGTTCGACTGTTTCTGATTTTATTGAAAGAACCATGACACACCTGAAGGGCGCGTGGTGGCAAGCCCGTCTTCCCTGTTGACATCGGGTCCCCAAAGACCGACGAGCTCGGTGCTGAGGAATCAAACGTTGAGACAGCAGCTGAGGAACCAGCGTGTGTGACTGCTGCGTGGGTTGCTTGGGTTCGCGCAGGACAATGGCACGGCAAAGCGAGGCGAGTGTCCTCCGCAAGGCTCTGGAGAGGCCTGTGTCCAGCACAGGGGCCAAAAAAAAAGATCCTCAACGAAGGGGACGATTGCTCGGATAGGTTTGGATCCGAGGGCTTGAGTCGGGCTTGAAGGGCAAAGAAAATGCAGAAGACGAGTACTCGGATTCGTGGCAATGCTGCGTGAGCAGTGAAGCAGAGATGGGTGTGCCTGATGTTGCAGGGTCTCCAAAGCAGGAGCCGGCGTTGCGTTCCTCTTGGTTGACATTACTTTTCTTTGCTAGTGCCTTCGCTCTAGCATTTGTGATTTCTGTGCGGGTGAATGGCTCTGCCGCAGAACACTGGCGCAGCAGAGCTTGAGGAGCCTGAGCAACACTCTGGAGAGGAGCTTGTATCCAGCGCCTGGACCGAAAAAGAGATCCTCAACGAAGAGGACGATTGCTCGGATAGGTCTGGATCCGAAGGCTTGGAGGGCAAAGAAAGTGAGGAAGACGAGTGAGACGAAGGCGAGTGTTCGTTACAACATTCTGTGGCGGAGTATGAGGCCAGCAGCGTAATTGATGGTGGTCCATTCTGGGGTCTGGCCTGTTCGGTTAGGGTCGAGACAAATTCTTGGCTTATCTTCCTCCATAAAGGCAAAATGCTTCCGCCAAACTCAGTCCAGTCATGCCTGCCTGAGATTTTTGACACCGGGTCCCCACAGGCCGACGGTGCTGGGGAGGCAAAGGCTGAGGGCTCATGTTGAGGAGGCAACAGCTGCTGAGGAGGCAGCAGCTGCGGAGGCGCGGTACGATTTCCGAATCGGGTTCTTTGCGTCCCCTTCCTGGCGGCCAGGACAATGGCTCAGTCCATCCCCCACAAAGCTCCGGTGAGGAGGAGCATGTCGAAGCAGTGAGCCTCGGAGCCAACACGGGGGCCCGTGCCTGACCTTGCTGGAGACCGCCCACATGCGGTCGGATTTCTCATGGCAGTGGTGTGAGGCTGGCCAAATAGTCGCAGAGTGCAGCCGAGCCCGCTGCAAGAGCCTGAGCGATGCATGCTCTTGGCATTACCTGATCTTTGCCCGTCAGGGGCCGAGCTCGTTGAGCTTCTGCAGGTGCCTGTGCTCGTGCGTGTTTCTGGTCCATTGATCCGACCTTGTTCTCGCAGCCCCAGCGATTCGCGGAGTGGTGGGCCAACATGCTGCATTCTCAGCATTTAGATCACTTGAGTATGCAACCACATCATCGATGGAAGGGAAGTTGAGTTTGCGAGGCGAGGCGGGCTCCAGCCAGCGTGCCATCGCATCAACAACGGAACGGTGAAAATGAAAGTAACTCGTAGGCAAGCTACGTTATGGCGTTGCCTTGTTTTGTTTTGGTTGATTGTTGCTTCTGTGCCGAGTCGTTCAAGTTTTGGATGTGTTTTGGCGCTGAGTTGTCTTTATTATTGATTTTAATCACATGTTGAACTTCTTGAACTTTCCCGACATTTGAGTGTATGAGAATCTCGAAGATTAGAAAACTTTGTGGATTGGAGGCTGGGGGGTTCAAGCCTAGGGGAGACATCTTTGCCGACACAGGTGGATCAACACTTCTGCGATAAACAAATGCCGGCTCATCATTCACCTTCACGCGATTTCATTCCAAGACATTCCAAGCTGGCCGTAATCATTATTCAATGTCACAAGTACCATGTTGTTCAATGAAGAAGGGGTTCCTCTTGATAAAACAATGTTCCGACCGGGTTTGTAGGCCCACTGCTAACACGGCAGAAACAAAAGCCTAGCTACGCTCGATTTTGGTGATGGAGCGTGCTCCGGTCTGGAATGTTTGATTCTCGTCGTTTGTTGTTACGTGATGGTTGTTGGGGCTTGTTGATGTTCGTGCGGGGTCAGAAGATATTTATATGGCTATTCCGAGTCCATTTTGCTTTTCATTCCGTGTTGTGCCTGACATGAGCCCTCAGGTTATGTCGACTCCATGTCGTATTTGTCCCGTTCCATACCGTACCTTTCCAACATGAGACCACTCGAACCGGCGCGCTTGTAGCTACATCATGCTACATCCGCCTTTGAGGTCGCTTCATGTCGAACTTTTCCCACATGAGACCTGCCTGCTGGACGACGGGTCATCCTTCCCACATAAGCCCGCTTGTCACGTTGCACTGGTTTCTTGACAGCCATGCGGCCATGCGGGGTGCAGCAATGGTGTCGCGGCCATTTCCAGTTCCGGCGTGACCAAACAGGAGCAACCAATAGCAATTAAAAGTTCTCTGACGTTTGTCACATGCGTTCCCATCCTTGTTTCCATTGCTGCTCTGAGCAGCTCCTTGTTGCAATCGCGATGGTGCACTTAACGCATGGCTCGCTGTCAACACAAATCGTTCGTGGTGTTTGGAGCCCGCCTCGCCCGTTGGCTTCGGCTCCGTCGCTCATGTAGTTTGATGTGGAGATGCCTGGAGCCAGCCTCGCCTGCTTTGTTTCCATTCAGGTCCCTCTAGCTTAGTTCGCCTGACTTTGCCCTTTCAAGTCAAAGAAGCATTAGACACCCAACAAATCCCAAAGAGATGAATGCTAAGGTGGATGTTTTAGGGCTCATGCTTGGCAACCGACATGTTTTTTTGAAAATGAAGTTTGGCAACCAATATATTCTCTTTGGATTTAGGGTGTGGCAACCCATATCCCTGTAGGTTTGGGTTTTGGCCTTGAAATCTGTCGCATCCCCAAAACGGCAGATGCATGAAGGAGCTTGGCTCCAGAGTTGCAAAAAGTACATGTACCCCGAAAGCCTAGACTTGCGACGTAACGGCCCGGATCACTTAAAAATCACTTTTCCGAGCAGCCAAATCACTTGTAACGGTCCAGATCACGTTCAAAATCACTTTTCCCTGGCGCATGCAAATCCAGATCATTTTTCACATCACTTTCAAATCACGTCGTTTCTCAAAAAAGATCCTACAAGCCACTCCCACGGTTGCCGGAGTATTCGCAGAAGTGATCCTGAAAGGTGACTGCACTTGGGGATCACGTTTCCAGGCCACAAGTCACTTGACAATCATTTTTTCGGACCCCATCATGACTCTGAGATCACTTTTCCAGCCCGCAGAAATTTTGGGAGCACTTTTCCAAGCCCCAGGTCACTTTGAAATCACTTTCCCGGCCATGCAAATCACCCTTCCAAAGGAGTGCCAGGCCTGCTCGCCTATGTCTAGCAGCGACTTACAACCCTATAGCCGCTGGCTGTTGTCACGGGAAGCGCAAATCCTGCTATCATTTTGCCCAATTTCGGGGCGGTTGAGGTAAATCTAATTCCTAGGGAGTGGAGAGGTCTGGAATGAATCATAGGGTTTTGGGTTTGGGGTTTGGGGTTCAGGGTTTGCGTTTTGGGCTTTGGGTTTAGGATTTTTATGGTGGCAGACTGGGTAAGGGAAGCCCAAGTGATAAGGATTTAGGGTTTTAGGGAGTGTCCTACAGTTTCTTTTCAGTATTCGAATAGGTAGCACAATGCTTGGGTAATATGACTGGTAAGTAGATTGGTAGTTGGCGGAGTTTAGAGACAAACTATTGGCTTATGTTCTTGCTTTGGGTCGTGACAACATCTTTGTTACCCAAAGAGCTATACCCTAATACTAAATCCTAAATCGTAAGATATCTTTGTTCACACATTCGCATCCTTCTTGCAGAAAGTAAGCAGAACCCTTCTGATAGATTTGACGTGGTTATTCTGAGGAACCACTAAGTTTAAGACTGAGGGTTTAGGGTTTTGGACTTAGGGCGGGCAAGGTGCCGGTGTTGACGCCTTTGGTTTCGATACATTCACAGATACCACCAGATACACAGCGCTTTCAAGGAGAGCTCGCTTCTCATGCATGGGTGCGGCACCAACTGCACCAGGTCTTGCTGTGCCGCCCAATGAGCATCCTGGCAAAAGCCAAGCACGGGGTCTGGCACACCCTCCTGATCGTTGAGCGCAAAGCAGACTTACCAACTCAGACTTCGGGAGTCAGACATTGCAGGTGCGGGAAGCGCAGCCGTACAGCATTGCTCCAACACCTCACTCTCTAAACCCTAAACCCTAAGCCCTCGGGATTTTAGGGTTTAGAGTTAAACCCACTTTTACCAGCCCTGGCTGACCCTGGCAGTCTTAAAGCCACCGGTCGCTACAGCCACCGCAACACGTACTGAGTAGGGAATCTAGGTACCGCGGTCGTAGCCTTCTTCCGGTTTTGTTTTGGGATCTCCTTCTTAAAGTTGAACTTTAGGAGGACAAGGGTACCCTCAATATTTAGAGGTTGGTGGGGATCCTAGGAATCAGGGAATGTATTCTAAGATGTAGACCCGTGATTGATCAACCCCCCTCCTAATATTAAGGATCCCTTTTAGAATTCCTACTAGGGGGAGAAGGTTTGGGAGAAAAGGAATGTATTCTACAGGGATCGGGGTCCCACAAGGGATGATTGTGGGTATTATATTCAGCGCCTAATCATTCCTATTGAAACGCCATTACTGTGGGGGGCACTGACCTAGACAGGGAGTATGTTCCCTTATTCCTTACTCACCACCAGGAAGAACATAAAGAAAGTCTCCATCACGGCCATGAATTGAACCTCTGCGTACAAGCCTGCATCAGGGCTGCACTAGACCCTACATTTTGGACTTCACAAAGTGCAGGCCCAGAAATCGAAAGTCCCAGCAGGAAGGATCTCTGATATGTTGAGGGGTAGATATAAGGCCCACAGGGCCCGTATAGCTCTAAAGTATATATTTGGGCCCCAAAGTGGGTCTATGGGAAACTCAGAGGCCCTAGGTATATATTACATATCTACCCTAAAGTCCTGAATCTGACACCCTAACAGCCGTAAACCTTAAAACCCCCTAAACCCTAAACCCTAAAACGCCCAAACCCTAAACCCTGAAACCCCAAACCCCAGACCCTACAACAAAAAGGACATCCCGCCTGAGCTTCGGCAGCTCTACGACCAGGCCAGCAAGCCAGGAACTAGGGTTAAGGGTTCCGATTTTTTAGGGTTCAAAGGGTTTGGGATTTAGGGTATTAGGGTGTAAGGTTCTAAAGTCAGAGTTTCAGGGTTTAGGGTTTTGAGGGGTTAGGGTTTAGGGTTTAAAGGTCAAGGTGTGAGTAAAATCGTTGAAGGTAAACCCTAAACCTTAAAAGGTGCAAAAGACCTCTTAAGCTTGATTGCTAGCAGATATCATGGGTTCCCCTACTACCCCCTCCTATACTACCCCCCCACCCCGCAGAGTCCGGGTAGAAGATCCCCTAGACAACCCTTACATAACACCCCTATATGCTTGGAGGGTCAGGCTGACTTAGTAGGTAGATTGAGAATGGAGATGGGTGGGGTTATCATATGGATTACAAGGGTCATAATTATACTTACTATGTCCCCCTGACCCTCCAAGTAGATGCCCTCAAAACCCCTAGCATCCCTCAACGCGCTGGATTGATCTCAACAGGCCGAAGGCTCCGTTTGCCATCTCCTGCCGGGTGATGTTTTGCACTTTGGCTACGGGCTTAGGGTTCGCGATCTTGAGGGTTGGGGTAGTTTAGGGTTGAGGGTTTGGGGCCTAGCTTTCTCAGGTTTTAGTGTAGAGAATGTTTAGGCTTTAGGGTATAGGGTTTAGGACTTGGCTTGAGGTTGGGAGGTTGGGAGGGTGCGTAAGGATTCTGAGCAAACGCGGTCAGGAATTGTACCGCGATTTTCGGGTTCGAGCTTGGATACAGGCTGCATATTATATGCATATCTAAAATTGCATGCATGCAGAAGCTGAGATCTACACACATGCCTCGGTTTGCTTATAGCAGCTGGTTGTTGTGATGCGACTGACCTAGTCGCTGTAAACTACAAGCCCCTGAAGCGTTGAAACCTAAACCCAAACATTCTAAATCTCTTCAACCGGACCTTGACCCAAACATCTTAGGGATATTGGGGTTACTATGGATATTGGGGCTATACAAGGGTCATGGAAAAGAAAATGGAAACTACTATAGTATAATAGGGTATCTATTGGGGTTATA
>CAJNIZ010000297.1:0-31275 GCA_905231905.1 Symbiodinium pilosum | reverse complement strand
CCGTCAAGGTCTCCCTGCAGATGCTAGATGAATTGGAAGACTTGGATTACGTAGTCATTGAGGATTGGCTTTTCCGGACCCCACGTGGCTCCTGAGAGCGTGACGATAGATGAGACTGACAACAGGGGGCTTGCTGTGAGCATGGGCAGTTTCACAACTTGACTCAAAAAAGACGAAAGCCCCAGCCCATGTTTGTCAGATCTCTGCTTCATCCCCTACAAGATGTTGATTGATGTAAGCTGTGTGAGAAGTCTTAGTCTTCGTTACTGACCCTGCTGATTCGAAGCCCAAGGCAGCCCCCCAAAGACAGTGTCACGGCACATGTGTGATCTTGCTACATGTATACATGCATCTGACGATCATTGGCGATCTATACAAATATGTGTTTGTAAATGTGTCTGATGCATAGAATCCCTTGACAGGAAGAAGCGATGGCAGAGAATAGTCTTCAGGAGCCTGTACGCTGATTGCAAACTCAGCTGGTTTGATATCTCTGCTCTAAAGGCAATATCATGGATCAGGCTTCAGAGCGTTTTGGGGGGTTTTGGGGGTTCAGGGCTCAAGGATTGGGATTCCGGTTTGGGGGTCTGGATGGTTTGGGCTCTTTTAAAAGTTATTGCTGGGACTAGGGCTCCCAGGGTCATACACGCCCGAAAGTCACGATCACAAAAGGGATTCCGAATGAGGGACACTTTCAAGGTATAGGAGTGGTGTGACTGTGATGTTGATGTTGCTGCTGTATCACGGCTATTCACCCTTTTTTGCTTTCCAGGAGCCTCGTTTCGCCGAGCAGCGGCTTTTTGCCCCCGAGCTGCTCCAGGCGAAGCTGCAGAGCCTGCTGGAGGTGGGTCTTGGTCCCTGCTTTGGTTTTGGGATGGGGTTGTTTTGGTACTACGACGATTTTCACAAGCGAGTATTGTGGATGAAACTCTGGAAAAATCAGCAAAAGAAGGGTAGAAGGGATCGTGCTCGAGGAGGTGTACAGGTGTGCTTGCGTGTCGACTTCTTTGTTTGAGCTGCCCGACGCAACAAATCTCCTCATGGTCATCAACGTGCGGACCCTCTGATGTTCAGCGAGCATCGGTGCTATAGCTGTCGCATGTCCTGCTTCAGTAGCCTTTGAGCCTGGTCCGGCTATTGTAGATGGTAAACTTATTATTTCTCAAGATGGAAGCCACATTATCTGACATTATGTAACTGCTAACCGCAGGGGATGGGATTCTTCTTGTGGGGACCTGTGCAATTCTGAAAGCACCTCTGCAGTAGGGAAGCGGCGCATGCAATGCGGGTGCCCCCCAATCAATTAGAATCTAAACGGGCGATCTCCAGGTGAGTCAAATCTGTGACTAAAATATTTTGGAATATGATGCGAGGGGGTTTTCTGATATGGAGTCTAAGATTTTTGACTCACATTAGTCTGACAGCCATCTACCATGAATCCGAATAGCATCGCAAAACTCACGTAATCTCCAAGCCGAGTGAGTAACAGGATCATGAAGCGTCCCTACAAAGCGCATCAAAGCGCTACAACTGTAGGAATCACAAGGGTCAACCTGCAACTTTGTCAATGGGCCTTGGGGATGAGTTTGCAGTGCCACAACCCATGACGAAATGCAAATCAGAGTTCCCTAGTTGTCAGCAGTTGGGTGCCGATGTTCTAAGCCAGTCCATCCTGATGAACATTTCGAACACCTGGTATAACATCCAGCAACTTTGCGGAGGCCACGCCACGGCTGCGTGAGCTCATTGTCGGCCGACCAGGCGGATGTCTGAAAAAGTCGAAAACACATGGTCCCCATCTTCGATGGCTTGTTAATGTACGCAGATCTGGGAGGCAATAGAACTGGCAGCCCGAGTATGCATAAGCAATCTAGCTGTGTGAATAGGCGAGCCGCATCAGTTGTGGTCTGCATTTTCTAGCCTCAGAAGGCATTATAAAGTCTCTCGCCAAATGGCCAGATGTAACGTGACAGATGGTGACATGTAACATGACGACGTAGCCGACGTAGCCGACGTAGCCGGACAGCCTTGCTCTCTTTTCTCGCTTCAGGCCCAGCTCTCTGCGTCGTAGGCTTCTACCAGGGCGCCAGCGGAACGAAGGTCGCAGGGGGCAAGCAGGGCGGAAGCAGGGGGCAAATTGCAACATGTTGCAACTAGACGAAATAGGTTGGAGAACTGTGCATGTTTGCAAGGGCTTGCCACCTCGACTTGCAAGCGGCTCGGCGTGGAATCTAGTGTAGAGCAGACTCCCTGGCATTGGCTCTTGCCTCAAGATGGAAGCCAAAACTTTAGGAGCTGCAGCCCTTCAATTCTGGAATGCACTAATTTTATACCTGAATCGTGGAAGGCGCTTGCTGAGTGGCCCAACAGCCAGTCGCTGCCTTGGAGGCTGGAAACATTCCGTTTTGTTGACGTCCTCCACGGGAACAGGAGTGGAAGCCGAAAGTATAGCTTCCCCGGCAGCCGTATTGGCAGCACCGTCTACCCCGCCCACCAGCTTGCCTGCCAATAACGGTTGTGCTGCATGCAAAGATGGGACGTTAAGTTGCAGAAGAAGTATCCCCAAGTGACTTCGGGAGTCTGCGTTTCCGAGAGCACGCCTATCGGAATCTATCATACATGCTTGGAGCCAGCTGCAGAGTTTGCCATGTCTTTCGACATGACCCAACGCTTTGGGAATGAGCCAGACCTGAGCAACTGAGCAACCTCTGCCTTACTCTCCTCCACCGACACCCCAAGGCCCAGGACTTGCTCCTGGAAGTAGAAGCCGTTTCATTGGCAAAGGCCGCCTCCTTTGCCGTTGCCACTGGACCTGCGGCCAGGGTCGTTGAGCCCTTTTGGGGTAGGCCGTGCACCCAGACTCAGATACCATCTCGACGCGGCTGAAGGTGAGCTTTGCTGAGATCTGCAGATGGCCATTTCCAGAACACGTTGCGCTCTGGTGTAGCTACACGCATGCTGGCTGATAGCTGCTAAACCGCAAGACTTCCTCAACCAATTGTTTTGTTTGCGGTCGGGATTTCTTTTATATTGCAGCCACAGAAATTACAGCGCGCAAGGTGTTGGTAGCGCTGAAAAGCATGGCATGCCATTCCTTCACCTTGCCCGAGGTCGTGCGAATGGATGGCTTGTAGAGCTCTGTCTGGAGCAGAGCAGTCCAGATTCCACATGGCTGCAGGCCTGGCTGTGATGCGCAACCGACATTCAGCTGAACCGAAGCAAACACAAGTACCAGCATGCCTTCAGCACCAGGTGGCTTAGCTAGAATGAAATGCAGAAGTTGCAGGAGTCAGTTGCAAGGCTTCCTCTTCAAGCTGAGGGCAAGGGCAACTAAAGAGTAAAGAACCAACTTTCTTCAGCGTGCCTTCCACGCTCAAACCTCCCAGAATCATTCGCATGGCATTGTGCTGGTGCCGTGGTGTTGCCGGATTCCGTGCCTGTTTCGGAACCTTCCTTCCATCCCAGCACAAGCAGAATCACGTTTGGTCCTTTTGCCTACATCATCCACTAAGGAAACACGACCCTTCTCGACATGTTGCATCTATCTTCGCTCTCCAACCTCTGCAGCTGATATAGTGCTTAAGTTCGAGCCAGTGATACCGAGCACCTTGTCTATCCTTGGCTGGCGCCTTGAGCCCTCTTGAACGCCGCCAAGACTGCCTGCGCCAACGAGTGGGCCTGTTTTTGAAGGAGGCGAAACACGAAATACATTGGAAGTTAAGTTAAAGCCCGACTCCACACCTTGAATCCGACCCGAACCCCCAAATGTTCGAAAATGAGCGCCACGCCCCACACTCATTGTGATACACCGCAGCATAAGTCTCACATAAGCCTCAGATAATCCCCTTATCACTCTTGTTTCTTTAGGCATTCGCTCTGACTCGGTGTGAAACACTGCGAAGCCTTAATTGTGAGATGGCTGCCAGCTGCTAGCTGCCGCCAGGTCGCTGGAAAGAAGTCTGCAGAAGAGGTCACAGTTCGTGACCTCTGCAAGGCCAGTACAAATACGCTGGAGTCGATCAAGATAAGCATGCGCTTGTGGTGTCTTGTACTTTGACGCCATGTTTGGATCATGTATGTGAGCTCCACCTTCGCAAATGCAAAAGCTTGTGAGGGTAGGTAAGGCTAACGTAAGTTGTGGAGAGGGCATCCCCAAGGGGATTTGTGTGGGAGCTCACAGCCAGTGTTTCTACACGTTATAGGTTGGTCGGTCAAGATATTTTGAGTTTGGCTGCCTCCTAGTAACAATCCCTTTGGCAGGCTTCTGTGTAATGAGGGCCCAAGAATTTCCAGGTATGCATCGGCTACCCTGTCCAATGAAACCGCAACCTACGATTAGCAGAATTCTCTCCCAGTCCCAGCCCAAGCGGCTAAGGTCCCAATGTCTAGGCGCGTTGACGATGTGGAACCCCACCCATCTAAGCGCAAAGCCTAGGCTTGCTGTGGCTAATTTTGTTAAACATGGCTGGTGCTGCCACTGCCAGCATCGTACCAGTACTAGCACCACTGGCACAGGTCACCATGCCTAATTGTCAAGTAGGAATTCTAACTACTGCTACTACAAATACGTACTGCTCACTACAAATGAATATTGATGAACTGCATTATTACAGCTTCGCTTGTTATGATTGCAGCATCACTCCATGACTACAGTTGTATGACCACTACTGTGACAAGTACCCGTCTTGTTAATCATACTATTGTCACCATTGCTGCCACTCCGCTTGCTTCTTCTGCTCCTCTTACTCCTCCTAGTCCTCCTCCTCCTCCTCCTAAACCCAAAAGCCTAACCCTAAAACGTGTCTACTACCACTGTACTAGCACCACTATCTATTCCCGCTGCCACTTAACTATGATGACTTTAATACCTGCCCCAACAGAAGCACGCTCTCCAATTTACGGACAAGCTTCCAAGGACTGAGTTTGACTGCTTCTGCCTCAAGCTGCACCCTGACTGAAACTCCCCCTATCTGATCCGCTTCATGCTTTCACATCCCGAGATCCATTGTAGACCCAAGCTAGATCCCGGTGACCAAACTTACAACTACCATGAACCTCCGAGTAAGGATACTCCCATGTCAAGGCCATCTCCGCGCAGCTGCCAGCCTTGGGCTTCAACGCCGTTCATGCATGGCTTGCCAGTGCACAGGCCAGAGATCTGGAAGAGTTTGGAAGCAAAAGTGGGCCTTGCTTCGGCAAGCAAAATCGGGTAAGCGCACTAAAGCCCAGGATTCTAACACACCCCCATACATATGTCCTTTCAGAAGTTTAGGGCCCGTATCTTGCCCAGAAACTGGTACCCAAACACAGTCCAAGAGTTTGCGAATGGCCTGAAAAGAAGAGTACATTGCTTGGGAGCTCAACTGGGTTGTCCTCAGAACGATGCCATGTCATCCATGGAGCTGTTTTTCAGGGCAGTGTCTCCCAACGGCAGGGCTGGCATGTGCAGATTGTCGGGTGGTGGGGGTGCTGCATTTTTGGTCCTACTTGCGCTAGTCCCGAAGTGCACATCATAAGGGGGTAGTTGAGTCCGCGTTTTAGATCCTGCTTCGGACGCTGCCAATGCCAAAGGACCTAGCGAAGAGTCATAATGAGATCAGCACAATAGATTGCACTGCAATTATGATGGACATGTTGATAATGCGGATGATACGTATGCGGTAGCAGAAGAGCCGTCACGATGGCAGAAGTCACAGCGTTGAAGCCGGCTTTGTCAAGTGCAGTAGGAATAGAGAAATAGCAATACTAGCCGGCTGCATCATGAGCGGGTTATATCGGGGATTGTATAGGGCACCATTATTTGGCTCATTCAGGGGGCTACTGGGATTTTAGATCATAGCTCATGTTATGTCATCTTCACAAGTCTAGTGAGACAGACATCCAGGGCAGTAGAACCCAAAGCTCTGAGCCTCGCACCCTGCAAAGCTGAATTCAGTTTTCAAAAATAGTCATAGTCGTAATACAAATAATAATAGCAATACTAGTAATAACAATACTAATACTAATACCAGAACATGCAAGGACCCGCAGCGACCTGCTGACAACGTCGAGCTAGGTTTGGCGCTCCTTCGGGACCGGGATTCCGCAAGCACCGTAGGCATGGCAGCGGCATTAGGTACACAGGAAAGCTGAATGGACTGTTCAGACATGCAGTTGGCAGTATCTGGGGAGCGCAGGGGCTATGATTAATCAGAGCCAGACATGATCCCAACTACACGGACCGAAGTAGAGACATATGATTTTGAGAACGCCCCCATGCATATCAGAGGAAATGCCGTCGCCAGAGGCCCACTTTCCTGGCAGAATTTCCTCATGGAAGCCTTTGGGAGGACCTGCGATGGACGCAGTCAGAACGCTTGCTCCTTCGGGAGGCACGTGGGGTGCAAAGGCTTTCCTCTTTTCCTACAACAGCGTCGATTGACACCAAGGATATGCTTGGTGTCTGGTCGTTGTCCAAGAGCTGTAGTTGGTCAAGATTTTATGTAGAACACATCAAGGATAAGAGCTGAAACGCCGTGGGATTTGCCAGCCCGCGGCCTCCAACTCCCAAAATCCTTGTTGAGAACACCCAGTACAACCCCCCACCCAGATATGAAAACACCACTTCATTGTGTGCAGAAACGCGCGGCACGGGCCAGGTACGGCTGCTGAGCATGCCAGCACGGCCACTCTGGACAGACCCCGAGGTGCTGCAAGACCTGCCGCTGCAGTATTTCTAGCACGAGTAGCGCTGGTGGGCATGGTGGGCAGGGGCAGTCATCATGCAGTACTACTAGTAGTTGGACGTAGTTGTTGTAGCTTGTGGTAGGACTACCAGCAGTAGAAGTAATTGTGTCAGTCGCAGTAGAAGTGTAGCAACAGTGCAATCCGAACACCTTCGTGGTGGATGCATGAAGATCATCATACTGGTTGAGATGGCGACAGCCCTTACCTTTGTGTGTGAAATTCCGGAAACAGGAAAGCTCCACAACGCCGAGGCCGCAGGAGGCACGAGAAGCGGAAAAGAGTCGGAGAGCTGTGAAAGCCCTGCCATGCAGCTTCCTTTGGAAGCCTTTGTATGCAAGACTGTATGATCTTGGAAGCTGCGCGAGTGAAGTCCTGTACCTGATGGAGGCCCAGCGACTGGTCTTGCTCCAGCGCTGTTCACAGCGGCCCGTGCCAACGCCAGCAGATAGGCCCGAGCCAGTGGCATGTGCCTTTGCCAAGTACAGTAATTGAGATACAGGGAAGGGGTTGGTTGAGCGTTGGGATAGGTCAGCGGTTAGCAGCTTGCTTTATCAGGCTCATCCATGTCTGATCAGCGGTGAATGCAAGGCTCCATTGAGGCATGAGCAGGTCTGTGTGATCAGAACCCGGTTGGGTGCACACGGCATGGGCCTTCAAGAACCGCCATGTTAGATCTATCTACCCTGAAGCTAGGCCGTGGCGATTGTCTGCAGAGTTGGCGGAGGACCTGGGTCCAGTAGGAGGGTTCCATGTCTTTGAATTGATGCTGATCTGTCCCAAAATACCTGTGTCAGGATTGGCTAGGAATTATCAGATTTGTGTGGTAGACCTTCATCTCTGGATTGAGATGAGATGCTGTTGGCGGCCGTTAGGAGCAAGATGTTGGGCAAGGTGGGCGTTGCTATTTCTACTTCTCCGGGTCGGAGCATGCTTATCCATTGAACCCTTCTTGCCAGGAGCTTGCGCTACCTGCTCCTATACCCCCCAGGCCGCCAATTCAGAGGGTGTAAGCTGCAAGGCAGTGTTCGCTAGTGCTACTGGTATGACAATGTAAGCACCCTCTCACGGGTGGTCGGCAGGTTAGCTCACGAGAAGCAGGGCAAGCAAATCTCATTTGTGGGACGAAGCTTCTAAGACACCAGCCTGTTCACCGAAGAGCGGCGAATAGCGGCGGGAATGTCTGCTCACAACCTCAACGCAGCCTCCAGTAGGGGTTTGTGCTTTCCCACCTTGACAGCAGCACAGCGAGCTGCTAGGTCAACATACTGTCGCTCTTCGTCTTCAGGAGTGATTGCTGTGGCTGTGGCATTGCAGCTAGTACTGTAGTCCGTGGCTTGGCATTTGGCAGCATGGGCGGAGTGATTGCCTAAAGCTTCAGCAGGTTAATGGGCCGCTACACGAGCGTAGGTCACATATAAATTATATAGGATGCCCTTGCCGTGTTCAAGCACGGCTTTTAGACAAGCTACGTGGTTTCAGGCAAAGGTTCTCCTCTTTATTGCGCAGCTTTTCAAAGTGGGCACTGTGAAGCCTGAATGGCCCGCCTCTCATAACACGAGACAAGCGCAGAAGCAAATTCAAAGTCAGTGCAGCTGCTTTGTCCTGGAACGGCCCACAGACTTCCTCACAGGAAACCGAAACCCACACCTGAATGTGAAGAGAAAACCAGTTGCTGTTTAACAAGCAGCATGTTGGATCCGCAGGACGCAATAGGCGCAAGCTGGAGGAGGAGCCCGGCGAGGTGGGCGATGACTTCATCCCATTCGCATGCTACAGAACCAGGCTGTTTTGGTTGTGGAAGCCTGGTTGGGGTGCTTGAGGAAGAGCTGCTGGAAATAAGGCGAAGCCAGCACAGTACATGGCTGCCTTGAAATCCAACTGTTGGATCTAAGCCGGTACATAGTCCCCAACAAATGAACTCAGAACCGGCCCAGGTTGCACACTCGCGCCGCTTGCTGCTCACCAGCCGAGGAGCCCGCCAGTTCGAGCCGCCCACTCGGGCTGCGTGGGTGCCACGACTGGCTGTGGTCATTCTCTGACTCTGCCATGCCACGAACAGCATGTACCCTCTGTGGGGGTTCTGCTAGCAGACTTCCTCAGTTGGCAGTGTTCTTGTGACACAGCCTTTGTCAAGGTTTCACCCCTTGCGCCCTGGGACCATGTTGGTCGGCAGGAAAGATGGCAACTTGGCTACAAAGCCCGGAGACTTCTAGATTGGGCTAGACGCAAGCACATGCGGTCAGGAGGCACTTTCTTTGGGCTGAGGTTGGGTGGGGCACATTGTTTGTGAGAGCTAGGCCAAGCAGGACCAAGTGGCAAGCTTCTTTGGGCTTGAAGGGTGCTCTCGTAGTGGCAGCTTGGAGTGAGCTGTGGTTGAGAAAGATGAGAAAGTGCTCAAAGGACTTGGCAAGGCAAGGCCCAGCATTGCACCTTCCCTCTCTGCAGCACAATGAATCTTGCATCTGCGGGAGACAAACGAAGCATTCTAGCCGCTAGAATCTAGCAAGCTGCAAAAGCTAGAAGCTGTGCACCAGGTACCGCAGGAATCATCAACTACGACTCAGATGTGATGAGTCATAGCTGTGCCCAGCGCTTGGGAACACAACGCATCGTCGAAGATCCCAAGCTATGGCTAAAGATGCAGATATGGGCCGCCTTCAGATCAACCACAATCTACTCTGCTGCTACTGTTTCTGCTGCTATTACTACTGCTGCTTTTATTTTTTCTGCTGCTGCATACTGCGCTGCTAACTGTTGTAGCAATGTTTCAGTCTGCTTCCTCAATGAAGAAGTTTTTGCGATGCCCGTGCTCAAATAGAAAGCGAGTGCTTTGATAAAGCGTTATCCCATCACATATGGTTTCCCCGATAAGATTTCCGCCCCAGAGCGTTTGAATTTGATTGCCGCTCCCATTATTGTGAAGAAAGTTGCCAATTTCGATGGTGTACATCACAGTTTGAAAGCGACAAAATCGCTCCTAACCTTGCACATCTGCTTGCTGAGGTCGTTGATCAGTTCCCCATTCTGGGACTCTCATGGTTCCACACGCTGCCTCAGTGGGCAGTTGTTGGAGGCCTGGGCCCTGAAGCAAGCTTGGGCCCCTTTCTTTGATCAGGCTCCTGTGTGTTCTCTGGTTACAGTAACATGAATCAGACCAAGTCATTAGCCTGTAGTATAAGACATCCCCACCACCGGCGGCTTGAGGATCTCAGTCTGGTGTCATTCGCTTCCTGCGGTACGATGAGGGTCTACCAGGAAAGCTACACAGCAGCTTGACTGCAATTGGCGGGCACCTTTGCCTTTGATTGAAAACAGTGGGGGTTCTGCTATTTAAATATTTGACGTGTTAACCGTCCAGGTTGTCAGTGAGCAGCGGTTTAGCCCGCATACAAGATCTACTATACTGAGCGTACTACGTCGCCTAGGATCCTGAAGCCAAGCACTGAAGAAATCAGGTTTGCGGTTCTGCTCAGAACTTTCCGTCCATGACAATGTAGCCTGTCCATCATTAGGGCAATGGAGAGCACTCCTGCGAGGTGTGGAGCTGGAACCTTTCCAGCAGTTGTCGTCGCTGTCCATGAACTGTGCGCCATGCAGTGAATGAGTTGCTACATGGCTTCGCGCGAGATGCAACTCAGACATCTGATGAGGCTGTGGAACTACCTGAAAGGATGCATGGCCAGACCAAGGCCACAGGCCCCAGTTCAAACATTTCGGCAATCCGGCTTCTAGATCAACGCGTGGTGACGTCGCTAGAGATAAGCACCGGCTAGTTTATTGTCGAGGTAGTGACAGGTTGTTTTCGCATTATCGTGCAACAGTCAAAAAGAGAGGGAGCTCAAGGGGGAGCTCAGAGGGAGAAGCAAGGCGAGGAGGAGGAGGAGGAGCAGGAGCACGCCGCCCCCTTGTTATCCTGCAGTCTTGCAGCAACAATTGGCAGGTACAGATGACTACTTCATGACCAGCGGTTTTTGCATTGATGTTGGGCTGTATGACGTCGTCACCGGACCGGCAGCCTGAGTCAGCATTCAATCCTTTTAATCTTTTTGCTTTGTTCTTGATGGAGTTTGGTTTCCTTAGAGCTCAGACAGACGCAGTTGCGCACCTCCAGACTGCAACCCCTAGTCTGCATGGTTCCACAGCTTGGCAGATCCTGGCGTTGCGTGGATTCTCATTGTTCCTGAATGCAGTAGCTCGGATGGCATATCGTCACCTGGGTGTATTGGGTGTGCTTCAGGAGAAGAATGCAGGCTCCCAACTGCATGGCTTAAACTCTGCAATCACGCGCCAGCATGTGCATGATACATGTTCGACGATTCATGATGCAGGACGGCGCATCAAGACGTTCCGAAATTTGCACCAGAACTTTATCAATATACTACGCCTCTTGGCCGAGTCCCAGGGGACCACTGTAATCTCTTGGCACGGTTGCTCGCCATCACAGATGTTCTTGAACGATCTCGCTGTCCCCTCAGCAGCATCGTCTGTCAGTCTGCCATGGCGCGTGTCGCTCAAATAGGCTGAGAAGGTTTGGTCCAAAGTCAGTGAAACCTGAGGCTTTTCGCACCGAACGTAGAAGCCTCAGGCATTTTTCCAGCTGTCCCTCAGACCGGCCGTGTTGCAGCACGTTTTTGGAATGGTCTGCCGTATCTCACAGTCCTGAAACAGGCCCTTACAGAAGCATAATGCTGTTTAATGAGTTATTGGCAGTATGGATATGTGTAGGAACGGATAAAAATATGCAGATTCAGCCAAAGAAACAACTTAGACCTGAGCATGCAGAAGCATGTTGCATGTTTTGATAGCTTGCACACCCGAGTCCGCAGCTCTTTGCAACGGCGTCCTTCGATCACACCTGCAAGGCCAGTGCAATTTTCCGACATTGCAGTCCATCACTGGTATTCGTTGTTATCCTTGTTCAAGTTGCTGCCATTCTGCGGTTGTGGTCTCGTTGCTACTGATGAGGACAATAAAGGAACATACGTTGGCGAGCATTCCCGGAAAGCAGCCTGGGGATTGCCTGCCCTGTTGCCAGGTTTGGGATCTACGGGACCCCAATCTGAATGCGGACAAACCGGTTGCCTGCTGCAGCACGGACACGTTGAATGCTGCTTCGACAGCATGCAGAGTCTGCTCCGCTGTGATATGAAGTAGGGTTTTACTTATGGTTTTTGGTGGGTGCATAGAGTCCTCCTCAGGAACATTGGTGAGTGTGTATATTAGGTGTCCCGGATAACCCATGTGTTTATCTCTTTTCTCGCGTTGTTTGGTTGTTTGGTTGTCTCTCTGCATGTATGCGTGCATGCATGTACGTGGTGTAGTCTGCGTTGGGTTAGAGAGGCTCTGTGTGCCTCTGTGTGTGTGCGCGTACGCCACAAGGTGCTGGGCAAAGTCGTAGGTAGTTTTTGGTTGTTCGAAACTTGTTGCAAAGCTGGTGGTTGTCGATGCTGACGGCAAGGATGACGACGTTTAGGCCGACAGTGGTCTCTAGATCGACAACAAAAGCCCAAGTCTGCTGCCAGTGATGGCAGTGGGCGGGGGCTGACAACGACACAGACAAAGCCTTAGGGTTGTTTTTCTGACCGTAGGCCGATCATCATTTTCACCTTCAGCCAAAGCACACCTCTAAGCCAACATCGCACCCCACAGAAGCCAAACGCCCAGCGCCCATCTAAGCCAAACGCCCCACCCCAAGAGCACCTCCAAGCAAAACAAACCGTCCTAACCAGCGTTGAGGGGTAAGCCGATCATCCTTCTCGCCGCAAAAAAAAGAAGCCCACCTCTCAGCCAAACGCCAGGCCCCAAAGCGCGCTTCCAAAGCCAAAAGCCGGCTCAAGAACAGGGGTTTGGGTGGTTCTCCCAAACCCCATTTCTCCGTTCGAAAATGGGGATTTGGCTGTTTTGTTGCTTGAGCCAAACAACTGACAATCCTGGTGTTCCAACCCTCGTTAGTTGAAAATCCTCAGGCTTTCCGCAAGGAGCGCCCTTCTTGTTTGCGTTTAGTTCTCCAGAGACCAGTGAACGTGCATGAGTTCGTTTGTCGCAATTCCTCGTGCATAGTCCAGAACATCTGCTCCGCCTACGGCAACTCCGAAATCCTCAAGTTCAGGCTAACTGGCAACACTTCACCCAAATCACCCATTCTCAGCCCGATAACGAACATTTGGGACAGAAAGGGGACCTGCTTGTGAGCCCCCACAGAAAAATTCCTCAAGCCCGCGGAGGGCTGGAAATTAACCATTTTGCACACGCGCTGGCTCAAAGCAAAAATGATAGGTTCGAAGTCCCAAAGCCACTACAAGTAGTCTACGGCCGCGACTAAGGTAGTCTTCCAGGGCCATGGTCACTACCCATACGCCAGACACTCCAAAGCCGCAAAAGTGGTCTTTGGCGAGGAGTGGGGCGTGGGATGTGGTGAGCGTGGGCAGACAGACTCCGGGCGGACGCACACGGATGCAACTCGTGTCGGGGGGTGTGGACACGCAGCAACACGATAGATAACAGCGGCTGTAGTGGACGTGTATTTGGCGCCAGGCAGTTTTACTTCGGGTAACATTTGCATTTCTAAGAATTTGCGCAGTAATTAGAAGTGCTGAAGTCCTGGAAGGGGTCATACTGTAATTGAAAGGCAGAAGTGAGCTTTCGCTGTGGCAAAGCTCTTACTTTGCAGAGCTCGTTCTGCGAAACTTTCTGCTTGGGCTGTGGCGCAGAAGGAGCCCAAAGTTGTGCAGGGATTAAAGTTGTGCAGGGATTCGCCTGCAGACGTCTCCACCGAAACTGGCGCACATGGTTCGACATGCTGGCACCGTTCGCTTCGCGAGTCCATGCCTACGTGTTCCACAATATGTTTACCTTACACTGACCCGGAACTGCCAAACAAATGGAACAGATCAGGCCAGCATCTTCAATTATGCTGCGCACTCAAACACTGTTTACTCATGCTTAAACTCCTTTCCCATTCGTTGACAACATCTGGCGTCCCTATGACGACGAGCAAGTTCGCCCACCCTAGATCTATAGCTGGACAAGGTCTACCGGCCCTCAGAAGTACTGAACCTGCAAACGTATCTATACCTCCCAGCATAAAGATGTGGGGAATTAAACTTACAACATGAGTGGTGTAGTGGCAATAGCGGCAGTAGCGAGACCAGTAGCCTAGCACCAGTCTAGGAAGCAGTCGCAACTAGGTCAGCCCACAGCCCGGTTGGAGACGAGCAGCCTGAGTATATACTGCAATCTTGCCATTCCGCATTCATTGAGGAAATATTGTCCACAATCTTTGGCGTTGGCACATGTGTCCCCTCTTACGAGTGATTCAAACGAGAGCGAGTCCAAGTTGCAGCCAAGGTCATGCCTGGGACTTACAACTTGTGGATGTCCAGCGTGGCACAGCATCTCTTACCTACTTCTACTTGTGTGGATGCATGATGCCTTGTGCCAGCAGTGAGAGAAGTCAGGCAGTAGTTGTAAGAGATATGTTTCACATTGTATCCGAATGCATCTGTTGGCTTCGATGAGCTTGAGGTTCTCATGCGCACTATTCTGCGGGCAATACATCGTTAGTTGAGGTGCTGCTTCTCGCCTGATGACTCTCGGCTTTTGGTGTCCGGCGTCGACGAGGCAATGAGACGCTGGGATGTTTGCAGTATGCCACAAGTGTGCCGACATGTTGCGCCTTTTTGTCGTGCCGAAGCTTGTGGCAGCCAGGGAGGCTAAGTGAAGACTCCAACTCGTTAGGTTTTTGTATTGTTGGCGTTAAGGGAACGGATTGCAGGAAAGGCCAGATGCGACCAGAAACAGCTTCCCATAGAAATGCATGAGAACGGCTAGATGCAAGAGAGCGCAAGTATGATTGATAATGTGGACGCTCCTACAATGTCAGTAAGGAACAGAGATCACTGTTTTCAGGATGGTCCCATGAAGAGACTTCTGCGTCAGGCGCTACGACAGTTCGATTTGCGAGAGCGTGGACAAGGTGGCCAAGTTGGACCACAGGGCAACACCAACCCTGGCACTTCTCATAGCATTTGCAGGTTGCAGGTACCGAGCAATTGAATTCTCATTTCACAACTGCTGCAGCTGTTGCTATTGATTCTATGTCAGGACACCACCACTACTACTACCACTACTGCTACCACCACCACCACCACCACCGCTGCTGCTGCTACTACTACTACTACTTCTACTACTACTGCTGCTACTACTACTTCTGCTACTGCGACAAATACTGCCACTACTATTTTCACTTTTTGGAACACCAGTACAAGGATTTCTACTTCTACTGCTGTGAAGAATAAGATTAAGAAGACCCTCACGATGAGCTTCTAGGACGCCAGCGCATGTGAGCAAGGGGGACAGTGACACGCATGCTCTAGGGCCAGGGGATTTTGGCCTGTTTTACGTAGAAACACTTGCCGAATCCAAGCCCGATCAAAGCCAGGCTCCAAGTTCCCAGTGCCGGCCCTCGGAAGTACCTCGCCGCATTTGGACCAGGGACCTGGAGCGAAAGAAGCGATGCTGTTCACGGCAATTACAGGACTTCAAGCAGGGGCTGGTGCACAGGATAGGCGGTGCTTCAACTCGAGGCAACTTTTCCTGATTCCTGGAAAACTCAGACTGGATAGGTAAGCCTTGCTGACATCGCTTCACAGGTTCCATTAACTACCGCCGCTCCCTCTATGCTGCTGGGGGTGAAGTGGCACCATCCTCAGTGGGGGGTCTTCATTAACGCAATCTTGACGCACAGGCGCCCGCGCCTGAAAGTGTAGTCACGACGTCACGTATGGCTGGGCATGCCACGCCATCAGATTTCCATGCGCTAGCTTTCCATGGCGAAGACAGCCGCAATGGAAACTTGCAGGTAGCAACAGTGGCTACCAACGAAAGCTCCACGGCTGCAGCATGTGACACTGGAGTGTTTGCACCAAGCCTGTTCCTGTAAAGTGGCAGAAATCTACATGCTTCGACTACTGTATCCGCCGGTCCCCTAGACCTCTGCCCGGCGCGAGGCTTGCTGCGACTGTACGACGCGGCCGCACCGCATAGGCCATATTGCCGAGCATGTGCGCGAATGAAGCCGCCAGTAGGGATTGGATGTTGACAAAAAGCATGTTGTTGGACTACGGCTGGGCTGGCTTCACCTGATTTTGGATGGTACCGTACTGCGTTGCAGTCCTTTCGGACCGAACCTCTGACACCAAAATACCGCAGGAGTCTTGGAGTGATCGACTTCAGGCAGGGCATGCAGGGGAGCTGCTGGCAGAGCTCAGTGCAACCTCTAGAATTATTGTCCTCGTTGCTCGATAACGGCTGTCGGTTTTTGTTGACCAAATGGCAAGCAGCACGGTTTTCGAGCGCAGGTCGTGTGCCTTCCCCAACTTTGTGCTGGGCTGTACCGTAGACCTTGAAAACAAATGGATGCCAGGAACATGCTGCTCAAGCAGAACCACCGCCATGGTGCGCAGAGCACAGGCAGGGAGGGGGGCAGGATAGTTCGAACACTATTTGTGCTATTCGCGACTCCTGCCATGCATATTCTGATGCAGCAAGAATAGCCTGGAGAATCCAATGCGCGAGCTGTTGGCATCTATGCTGGATCAAAAATACAAGAGGAGATATCACACAGCGTAAGACGCGAGTTATCCCACGTGCTTGGCCTCTTGTGCTTATGGTATCTTATTATTGTGATAAGAAGGACTCAAGCCACAAGACAGGCAAATCAAGAGTAGCTTAAGACCTGGTATATGCCCCCAAGAATACAATGCCCGCACTTAGAAGGACGGTGAGAACTCACAACACCTTGCTACAGTCCCTGTGCCCACATACGAACTCTAGAAAGCCCTTACACAAGCTGTGTCGCCCGAAAAAGGGATCCATACTTCTCTTTTTTGGCAGGTCAGGCTGGCTGCTTTTTCCCCTGGGCATCATCGAGGCGCTTCGGGGGGTTCTTGTGCAAGTCAAGTGAACACGGGTTCTTCTGACTTATGCACCCCCATTCAGCGTTGCATCCAAAGCATCACCCGAGGGGGCAAACATCCCAGAGCAGGGAATGCAGAAAATGGATCGAAGCGGGCAAGAGATCTGATATGGCTTGAATTGGAAGGCCTTCACGATGGAGTGCGCTCGTTGGCAGCTCAACGTGTGAGGACCTCTCGCTGCCAGCGGTCTGTGGGTCGCTGCACCCCTTGCATGTAAGTAATTGTTGTCATGAGGGGACTTTGTGACCTATACTAGTTGCTAGATACAATGCTGAACGTTCCACAGTGTTTCACTACACTCCCTCCCTCTCTTTGCAAGCAGGATGACGATTCTAGCGACATTCTAGTTGCATCATGGTTCTGCGACACAGCAGTGTTCTAGGAGCCGCGGGAAAACCTCGACCAAGCCCCTCGCGTGGAATACTTGCAGTCCCTGAGGTGGAATGGACAGGGCCAGCAATGCCAACATGGATGGGCATGGTAGATAGATAGGACATGCCTGCAGGCTTTGAAGATGTTCCGATTTCCCCGCATACCATGGGAGAAGCCTGCTTGATGTTTTACATGCGGACACTTTCCTGTGGGTTGTTTTTCATTCTGGGGCCCGTTCTATTCTGCAAACAACAATGTCAGTTGCTTCGTATTTCGTGAAGGTGTCACCCTGGGGAGCCTTCTATCTTGGGCGCCTTAGCTGCTGCCTCCGAGCCAAGTCCAGAGGCCATGAAGCAGATACGTGCGTAGAATTATTTGCAGAGGCAAGCCGTGCGTGTGCACAGAGACATATAAAAAGGTATATCTGCAGGGTGTTTTGTAGACCTGGGGATGCCACTCCATGATTCTGTTCTCACATGGCAGTTGTTGAACACCGCACCACTTGTCACAAAGGCATGATGCGCCAGAAAAGGAATGCCCTCAAAACTCTCTGTCAGAAGACCCTTCCCCAGGAGAGAGTTGGGTCTGGTGAATGAAGAACATTCGAGTACATGCGCATGCCAGCTGATGCAGGCTTATGTAGCAGCCATTCACTTGGAGGCCGCGGGAGACAGGTTGGTTGATTCAGCAGCAATGAATTCAGGGCAAGACAGTCAGCAAGAAAGCATTGCACATGCTAGCTCTGTGCAGCAGCCACCTGAAGCCGCCAATTGCATCCGAAATCTGGCAGGAAAATCCATGTGCGTCCGATGAAGACATCATCCGTTTGTGATGATCTCTGACCTGGAGTTTTGTTTTGCCAGATATGTTGCAGGTGCCATTCACATATACGGGTTTGTAGATTGGCTCGATCGACGTGCAGCTATAACTCAAAAAGGAGCAACCTGCTCGCGAGATAGAAGTTCATGATCACTTGAAATGTCGCAGCCTGTAATGCTGTTTCGGGGCACGTGGTTCAAGGAAGACACTCATTCGCGAATTCAGCTTGCTTTGCTATTGACTTCAGCTTCTCACCTCAGGGCCCACTAGATTCTTGAAATGCTGGAGTCTGGCTGTTTTTTTTTGCGCTGGTTTTGGTGAAGTGCCCTCGTGCTAGCAAATAAGCAGCCTTGGGCATGTCTTCAAGAAACAAACGCATCATGTGCCTGCCTTGATTTCTGCTTTTCTAAAAGCAAGGCTGGGGCGAGGGCTTCCTTTTTCTCAAGTTGCCTCATCAAGGGAGACCCGTTGCTGTTGCGGAGGATCGTGATTGGGAATCAGAACCTTTTCGACATTCAAAGGTATGGGCCGACGTCAGAGCGTCATCACAGGTCGTAGTTAGCAGCTGCCTAAGCAGCTGATTGAATCTTAAGACCAGGGGACCCTGGACTTTAAGGTACAAGAGGCAAGGAGCCTCCGGTCTGTTCTTCGTGAGAGTGGTAAAGTTCAAACCCATGTTGAGATAAACGTGTATCCTCAGAGTACTGATGAGAACAGACTTCCTAAAAGTCCTGGAGCTCTGGAGCACGTTTCGCGTATTGAAGCCGCGAGCTGTTCCAAGCAGCCGATTTCGTCAACGGTCGCTGAATTCAGTCCATCCAAATAAAAGGTATGATCGGCCGCTCCAAAACCGTGGGGCTGACAAAGCAATAAAAACATGTAGCATCAACACTGGAAGATAAGCAATGACATGCCGAGGCTAGGAAAGTTTTTCAGCTTTTTCCGATCATCTCTATGTGCACTTCGTTCTGGGTACCATGCCCTCCTTGGCTGGATCTGCATCCACGGGCTTCAGTGTCAAGCGTCGAGCCTGAGTGCAATAACCTCTAGTACGGCCATCATGAGAAGCCTAAAGTAATAGCAACAGTAATTCTACTGGCGCTGGCGATGGTGCAACTTTGAGTTCCAGAACAAGATTCAATTCAGATGCAGACCTGGCCAGGATGAGGGTGTTTGGGTATCCCTCGCTGCGAGGGCTCGAGATGCGCCTTTGGAGACTCTGCACCCCGAACATGCGATAGGATTTTAGAGAGGAGCATACCACCCTAAATGCGTGCTACTCATTCTTCAGATTGGTGTCTAAGCCAGGCATGGCTGACTTGTGTGCCTGTCTCTTCGCGCTTCACCTATACATACTCCTTACACAACCCCCCACAAATACATGCACTCACACCCCGTCTCGCATCAAGCCCGTCTGGCTGTTTCCAGGGATTGGATTTTCAGTTGCAGCTGGGGTGCGGGCAGAATGCAACGTGTGTGTATATACATAGATCATATACATATACATAGATGTATGTAAAATTACATCTATGCTTGTATACCAGCCTGTGTAGGTCAGATGAGTATCAGTGCGGATGGCGAACGTCTCCAGGGGCAGCGATCTGGCAGCCGTTGGGCGATTCAGACAGGTCGGCTGGCATCTGCAGTTCCGGTTTGGGGGTAGAAAGTCACCGGGAAGGCAATGGTTTTGACAGTTCAGCCGCAAACATGTCGAGTTTGACAAGAGAAGTGGCCTCCATTGTATTGGTGACAGCGAGAGAGCAGGGTCAGAGGGCTTTTTGCAAGTACGGTAGTGCTGGAGCGGCAAGTATCGCCTAAGATACAATGCGATCTTATCGGAAGGATGCTCTTCAATGGACTTTCCATCAGCATATGTACTACAGTCTAAAGTCCTTAACGGGGGAACGGGGATACCAGGAGTTTAGACCATGGCTCATATATCGCCAGCAGAAGGCTCACGTACTCCAATTTTTGACGTATAGGCATTTGCCTGGGTGATGCCTGCAGCTGATGGGTGGTTCATAAGTGATGTATACTTGAAGGGAATTTAACAACACCACAGGAGCAATACCTGAATTAGCAATACAGAGAACAGCTCATCCAAAGTCGTTCTTGTGAATTAGACCAGAGTTTCAGTGCAGATGCAACTGGGCTAGATTGATGATGCCAGAATCTGCGTAGTGAACAAGCAGATCAAGAAACCATTCTGGAGACCCCACCTCATGATCATTTCCGTGCGGTGTTTTGTCCAGCACCCCCGACTGGAGCCAATGCTGCCGAAAACGTTCATTGGATTTGTTGGTCTGCGCGAGGATGCCTTGAGGGCTCAACAGTTCAAGTTCCCCCCAACCAAACGAATCTCAGCAGAAGGATCCCAAGAGCGTCCACAAGTTTGAGGACTCTCAATTAGGTGTCCCTGCTTCAGGGTTCTTATCATTGCCTGCATTGCATGGTCCGCATTGTTTGGGGAAATTGTGCAAAGCACTGTGCTCATGTATCTCAGCTTCCTGGCCTCTTGGCGGCTCCTCGCCTGACCCGCCGCGTTCCAGCACTAGGCTCGTTGGAGCTTGCTACAGTGCATTGACCGCGTTGGTCATGCCTGCCCAATTTGGGGCCAAGATATCAATGCTCCGGATGAGACGTCCATTCCTGCTGCGTCATGGGCGTAAGAAGCTCACCTGGTAAGCTTGAGAAAGTTTAAACAGGAACAGCAATTTACCGCTTGTTGTCTACAATGAGTTTTGCCTGCTCAGGGCGAGGGTCCTTCAAAGGAAGCCAGTTTAGGGCTTGAGATCAAATTCTCATCATTTCCGAGCAAGCTCCGAGCAGTAGGTGCCTCCCTCTCTGCTTGCCACCGACAAGTCCGAGTCGTTGATGGTTCCCATTGCATCTCTGACATATTTCCAGTTTTAAGGGGATCTTAACCAGTATCCTTAGCATTCCACTTCGCCCTTTGACGCACGTCTTGCCTGCGCAGCCTGGATCGTGCCACTCTCAGTTTAACCAGAGGTAAAGGTGAACGCTAATGACACGAGAGGGTTTACCTCCTGTGTAGAAGAGGGCTCTCCAATTCACGGAGTAGTGGTAGGTCAGCTTGCTTGAAGAATGCATTGGGGGCACAAAGAGTCTTGGACACCATTGAATCGCGCGTGTAAAAAGGCGCTCTAAAGTACACTTTCAACAAGGTCCGTGCTTTTTCAGATGTATGTTGTTGCATCAAAGCATCCGAACCCTGCATAATTAGGAAGGTTGTCCCACGCACCTTCGAAATTTATAGTAAAAAATGTGTTATATCCCAAGACTCTGTTGTCACTAGTCAGTCCCCATATTATTTAGGCCTGTATGCTCCAAAGAAAAATGTTCACGTTGTTGGAAAAGTTCAAGGGCTTCAAGAGTACCTCAACGTCTTCAAGTACGATTACTATTACGACTATCACCACAACACCGACCGCAGCAGCAACTACCAGTATCACGAGTATGATTACGATAACAATTAATGGTAGCTAGAAATTTCAAGGAGTGGTGGAGGGCTTGAAAGGAGGGCTTCAAGGGAATTTCACGGGGTCAAACCTCAACAATTTCAAGATTTGAAGAAGGCTTTGAAGGACATTTTAGGCCCTAGAATATGAGAACATTGCAGGAAATAGAAATACGATTGGGAGAATAGTGAGACGGAGATATTGAAAATATCAAGATTATATTCGAAGGATTAGAATATAGGGAAAAAAAGAAATATCAAGAACATGAAGACTACATACATATATGCAAATAGAAATTCAAATTATTAACGACCAAACAAGGGAAAAAATTGGGAAGGAAACTCCCGAAAATCTTCAAATATTTGATCGATTCGATTTATTGATTTTATATAGGAGTAAGAATGAAATCTTTGATTTTTGGATTTCTGAATTTATAGTAACAATATATTAAATTAAATAAAAATATATATATATATATTTGGCGATTCGAAAAATCTATTTTTCTTAGATAATTGATACGTGATTTTTTTATCGGTCATGGGAGATATATAAAGGATGGATATTGGATTCGTGATATAGGGCTTTGGATTGGGAAATGATAATACATTCGCCAAAAAAATAATGATATCATATATTCCGAAAATTGGAAAATGATATTACACTTACTAAATTCTATTGATTATTTGCCCAGACCTCAAATGAAAACTATATATTAATTGAAGATTTCTTGATATTATAATTCTTCTTATATAGAAATTCTGGATTATAAAAATCAAATTTATTGAATATTTTTAATTTTTTAATTTGATAAAAAAACTTTCAAAAAAATGGAAATATGGAAAAAAAATACTTCAGATTTTAAATAAAATAAAATACGATATATTAGATTTATAGAATTCGAATTTTTTTTGATAAATTTAATTATAATTTATAGTGAAATCGTAGATTCCTAAATTAAGAATTATTTCTATTTTCTTCTTATATATTTTATTTATTTATTTATATAAATTAAATTTTCTAAGAATTTCGAAGCTCAAAATTATATATATCTAGAAGAAAAAAATAAAATAGAATTTGATATCTCGAATGCAGGATATGTTTCGATATTTTGCAGTTGAGGGCTAGCAGGCTTGCAATAGCGGAGGGAATTGCATTCCTAGGGAGATTATCATATCCAGGGACCCATCTCGATACGTTCGTGATGGGACGGATTTATAGATTGGAGCCTATGGATTTAGAGAGACATACGACCCTTAATAATTTATTCTTAGATAATCTGATGCGGCCTATTTCTATATCCCGATTTATATGTTCCCATATGCATCGCCTTCTACGGGTATATAAAAATTATCGATTCCGAATCGTAATATATTACGGGATAGCACTGGGGTCTCTATTCTCTTGATATTTCATGAAGCACTATATGCTAGCTATTTATCTTGTGGGAGAGCATCATCGGGTCATTCTATAAGATTCTAACATGCCAGGGGATCTTCTGACTAGTCGTGGATATTTTTTTAATTGATCATTCTTCTGAGATTCGTCATATTCTGGTAAGCCTGAAGTGGTTTGCCTAGAAGATATCAGGTCGTCACTAATCGTAATGATTTGCCCAAATTCCTCTGGTCCAAAACGGGTTCCCCCGCGCCCCCCTATAATACGTCTGCATATCGAAATCCCCGCAACGCCCTCTTGGGGAGTGATCCCCAGAGGATTGGCTACTGCAAATTGCGCAAATAACGGTACAGTACCGTCTGCGGCATCAAGCTCGTCGAAATGCTGAAGATTGCCGCATCTTTGGATTTTTGCTAGGAAATTTAAAGGTCTGAGACTTCTTAGATTGAGGATTTCGAGATTCAGGGCTGATAATAATTTGACGTGTCTAGATTTTGGAGCTAAAACTTTATAGATAGGAAGACTTGAAGGACCAGGTCTTGAAGATTAGAACTATTTTCAAGAATAATTTGAAGCGGAAAAATATTTATCAAGATTATCATCTTTATAAAAGATGATTCTGATCTTTCATTCTTAAGCACGTGGAAGCGCGTGCGGGCACGTGCGGCGTATCGGAGGAGCATATAAATGCCCGTAGATAGATGCAATCAATCTATAAATTCCGAAAGCTTTGGGATCTCCGTCTCGGGTCTATATGTTCTCTCGATAGCCGCGCATGCAATCAAAGAGAGATGAATCATATGCAGGATCCGGGGGGTCAAGGACCGCAGATAGCCAAAGAGAAAGAAAATAATTCGAAATCTCGGGAGATTTTTGCTCCTGCGGTCCCAGGTCTCCGGCCCGGAATTTCTATCATTCATATTTCTCTTGGACTGATTATTGGACGGCGGATCGGGGGAGCGCATGAAAAATGCTACTATCCCGGATCTATACGTTCCGCTGAGCAGCTTTAGAGACAAATAAATCACGCGGAAAATTGCTCCGAGGCGAATATCCGTATAATTATTAATCTCCGAGATTTTTGATCGCGCCGCCCGCGCCAAAAGCCTCGTAGATTTTAGAGTCTTTAGATTTTCTGAAGAATTCTAAAATCTCCGAGATTTTAGAGCCGCTAGGGACCCCGTAAGAGGCATTTCAGAGGTCGGAAAAACTAGGCTGCGCGCGATCGAAATGGTCGTAAGTATCCGCGCCCTAATATTGAGATATATATATTCCATCATATTCACGATAATATTAGTATGAATAAAATTCTTATTGAAAGATTCAAATGAATCCTTCTATCAAATTAGATAAGAAAAATTAAAATAGAGAATAATTAAATCAAGAAAGAATATATATATATCTAGTTTTAGAAAAAAATAAATAAAAATAAATAGATAGTCAAAGAAAAAGAAATAATTCGAAAATTATAAGAAATCCTATATTTAATAATCCATATAAATAATTCTCTATTTTATATATTTGAAAAACGAGACTTATTATATATCCCTTATCGCGCAAATATATAAATTTAGAATATTCATAATATTAGAGACTTTCTCACGTTCCCATTTTATTTTTTTTTCATAAGGTATATCGCGTGCGCGGACCCCGGCCTTATTCTAAAATTTTGCTTTCGACCCTCCTGAATAGAATTAATATAAAAAATCAAGAAATATCGATTAATAATAAATGAAAAATAAATAAATTCAGAATTAAATATCGATAATCAGAAAGAGAGATAAATAGAGAATAATCAATGAATAGAAAGATATATATAAAATATGAGTATGATACGGCATCAAAAAATATTTACTTATTCTCTCTAGAATTTTACCTTAAAGCATCTCCTATCGATATCCGTATTTCAGAAGTCTTCTTTTAATCCTAGCTAAAATGAAATATATTATAATTTTCAGATATCTCCTATCAACCTTAGAGATTTTGACGAAACAACTATCATCTCCATTCCATGAAATATATGGTGATTTTGACCGCGACTCATATGATTATTAATATACTAAATATATAAGCCTATCTTTTTAATAGATCCTTTTATATTTAGGCTGTAGATGATGATTTTCATCCTTCGTGAACTTCATATAAATCATCCAGAATTCCGAATATCAAAACCAAAATAAAATCTAAATATCATAATTTGAAAGACTTGCAGTAGACCCACTATTTACAACAACACCGCTGCTTTCAACAGCGGAGCATAATTACTGGGGCGTAATAGCACGCTATAGGGGATGAATAGTACGTGGGGCAGCAGCGGCAATGAAAGGGGCGGTGAAAGCGGCATTAGCGGCGGCGCCGGTAGGGACAGTAATAGCGGCCGCCGCGGTGGCGGTAGCGGGGAGGGTGGCGGCGGCAGTAGTGGGGGTGCGGGGAGTGGCAGTGAGGGTAGTGGTGGGTGGTGGTGGTGGGGGGTGTGGTGGTGGGTGGGAGGGTGGTGGGAGAGGCGAGGGGTGAAAGTGTTATTGAGAGCTGTAGTGAGAGCGGTAGCGATGGCGGTAGCGGGGGCGGTAGCGGTGGCGATAGGCAGTGGCGCCGGGCGGGGGCGATTAGCGTGCTGGCGGCGGCGATAGCGATGGTAGCATCGCAATGGTGGTGGCGGCGGCGGCGTTAGTGTTAGTAGTGGTGACAGCAGTAGTGACGGGGGCGGCGGGGACGGCGGGCACGGTATCGTGGTGCCGGTGGGGGCGGCGGCGGCGGCGGTCGTAAGTAGTGTTGTAGAGCTAACGATAGGGCGTCGATCTTCTACGGTCTACTCATCCTATAAAATAGCTAAATTTCTATATATATATATATATGCCGTCTCGTTCCCCCTACAACAGATACTCAATACATGGCGAGATAGCAGAGGTATATACAAGCAAAATCCTAAATTTGTACAATAATCGTATTTCGAATTTTTGTCGCATCGAAAATTCGTCATGCAATTTATGGTTTCGAATTTGAAGTTTAAAATTTGGGCGGATGAGGTCCAGGTGCGACTTCAGATAGAGGGCAGCTACGGTAAACCAGCGACGAACCATGTTGCTCGCTGCTCGCGCGAGGCCTAGCTCTTCTGATTGGGATTCTGCACCCTGCCCTGCTACGGGCTCCCAGGGCGCGACCAAAAATCTCGTAGATTTTTGATCGCGCCCTCCCGACCAAAAATCTCGAAGATTTTAGGGTCGCTAGCTTTTGCCAGAGACCCCAAAATTCCCGAGATTTTAGGGTCGCTAGAAGGCCCGCAGGAGGCAATTTAAAGGTGAGGCGGACGGCCGCAAGTGGCCACACCGTAATATTGAGATATATCGATTTTTTCAAAGGAGATCATTTATTCGATTAGCTTTATTTTTCAAGAAATAATATTCTCCTTTAGAGTTGGCCCGCTGCCTACAGCAACCAATGACCAAACAATATATAAGCTCGCACGCGAAGCCCGATGAACTATCAAGATTTTAAGGCCGCACGTGACATATAGATTCTGAAAAAAAAATAGATCTCCGCCCCGGGTCTTCACGTTCCACTGAGCCGCAAGACAGCCAAAAAGAGAGAAATAGCTCCAAATCTTAGTAGATTTTTGGTCACGTGGCACTACCGCATCCAGCCCGGTCTTCCGCCTCATTTGTTTCTCTTGGGCTATCTGCGCGGCGGCTCGGGGGAGCGCATAAATCTCCGTGAACAGGCACGGCCAACATGTAAATTCTATGTGATTTTGGTTCTCCGTCCCGGGTCTACGCGCTCCTCCGAACAGCCGCGCCGTCAAAGAGAGATAAATCACGCGGAACATATAAGATCGCACGTGAATCTCGACGAACAATCTATATATATAATGTTGACCTCATATTAATAAACCCCCGCGTAATTGCAAAATCCAAATGCCAGAACGTAATTACAAACCCCCCCGTAATTGCAAAATCCAATCAGCCAAAACCCAAAGATTTGGAAGCATCGAAAAGCAATGTGTACTACTGGCTTCTACTTCTACGGGCTATGACAACTGGAGCTCAGCTCATGGACCTGGATACCCTTAATTACGGAGGCTTGGGCCCACATCCTCGCGGGGGTGGGGGGGGAGGGGGGGGTTTCTTATTAT
Organism: Symbiodinium pilosum; assembly: GCA_905231905.1. Classification (NCBI taxonomy): domain Eukaryota; class Dinophyceae; order Suessiales; family Symbiodiniaceae; genus Symbiodinium; species Symbiodinium pilosum. The sequence continues at coordinate 4,378 of CAJNIZ010000297.1, read as the reverse complement.
GAGGTGAACATTATATATATATATATAAGATCGCACGTGACAAAAAAACGGCCAACCTAATAGATTCTGAAAGATTTTGGATCTCCGCCCAGGGTCTACACCGAGGCTCCACGCAGATAGCCGAAGAGAGAGAAATTGATCGAAATCTCGGGTGATGTCGGGTTGCGCGGCCCCCGCATCCAGCCCGGTCTTTCCGCCTCATTTATCTTTCTTGGGCTATCTGCGCGGCGGCTCGGGGGAGCGCATATATCCCCGTGGACAGATACGGCCTACCTATAAATTGAAAAACATTTTTGGTCTCCGCCGAGCAGCCGCGCAGACAGTCAAAGAAAGATAAATCACGCCGAAAACAGCTCCGGAGGCAGCAAGGGCCGCGCGATCAAAACTCTCCGAGATTTTTGATCGCGCCGCCCGCACGAAAAATCTCGAAGATTTTAAAGCCTCTAGCTTTTCCGACAGGCTCCAAAATCTCCGAGATTTTAGCGGTTCTAGGGAGCCCGCAGGAGGCATTTTAGAGGTGAGCCGGAAAACCTAAATGACCGCAAGTGGCCGCGCCGTAATATTGAGGTATATCCAAATAGCTATCAACCTTATAGATGTTGAATGCGTAAGTCGTTCCGCGCTCAGATGGGGTAGTAATTTTTGCTTAGAGCCGCGCAAAAGAAAGGCAGAATATCCCTTGCTTAGGTTGATAGCGTAAGAATCTGTCTGCATGTCCAGAATGAGAGATTCCTACACTCCCTTGCGTGCGAAATCCTGATAGCAGTTGAAAAATGCCGATCCACTCCTCTATCGAACTTCATCTCCTCAAGCAAGCCCTGAATCCTGACCATTGGGCTATGTGCGCCGATCTGTAGGACTCTGCGGCTGATGAGCAGAAGTCTAAGAACAGGGGGGGAGGAGGGATGAGTTTCTGCATTTTCAATCGCCCAAGCTGACCCAGCACATGTAACTCATCCGTAAGCATTTGCGAGTTGCCAAGAGTAAATCCAACTAACAAATCCGTGGTTGCTGCCACGTGTCCACCCAGGCTTGAAGCTTTGCGATCGCATGGAGAAAGTAGACTTCTGCGGCCAATGTCGTCATAGTTCGGGCCAAGCCAGAAGCAGCGTAGTGGCTGTGGTCCTCTCCACAAGCTGGCATGCAGCTTACAGTGGCCTGACAAACATGTTTCCTGCGCTCAGGCTTCTCGAATTCCAACAACGCCCAAGTCCGCAAAGCGCCCTTCAAACTTGGGGAAAACACATTATGCGCTCTTGAGATCTCTTGAGGAAAATGGGGACAAAGTTGTCGTTGCCCTCTGATCGCAGCAGCCACCAGCGCGGGCTGCCGCCTGGATTGTGAGCCTTTGCCAACACGGATGCAAAAGCTGCGAAGCAGAGGAACTGAACGCAGTGGTAGCCGACCCGCTGCGCCAACCTCAGACCCAAACTTCGGGGCTGTTCATAGTAAATTACCTAGGGGAAATTTATGTCCACCTCTCAAGGTCCCTTGATAACCCAACAGCTCACAGGATGAGACGCGCCCTGTGCTTAGCCCCAAGAACGCAGGCCTAACCTTGATAATTCTCCGGCTGACTCCGGCATTATGACGGTCTGCTACGAGGCAACTCAAACAAGTACACCAGAAACACGTTTTCCTGCCGCTTTGCGTTCTGATTCTACCTGTCTGGCTGCCCACAACCCCCATCAACCCCTTACGTTATGCTTGAGGCATACTTTCAATACACAAGACAGCAGATTGGCTCACGCAGCATATTCCTGGTAAGCAGCAGAACTGGAACACCTCTGAAGACATCAGACGCCTTTGGTGGTTCGTCTCGTGCAAAATGCGCCAGGGACCTTGCAGCAAGCCATCAATGCAGTTGTAAGATCATGAGTACCCCAAAGCTAAGAAAAGGATACGCAACGCAACAGTCATCCAAATAATGCACTTACAAGCTAGAACGCCTGAGACGCATGTCTAAATGACATGCCTCACCAAAAGCAAACACAACAGCAACAGTAAGTAGTCAGTAAGTAATTCAGGGGCTGCAGCTGCCGCTCGCAGCTCTTTCCTACATGTCCAGTCGTGGCGCCTCACAAGATCGAATGGGAGTGCGAGGGTGGATCCTGCCAAGATGGCAAGGGATCCAGCATACAGCGTCTCCCTCCTCAGATGGTTTCAGTATGTGTGAGGTCTGGGGTTGCCCTCCCATAGCAGCACACCCAGTGTTCCTGGTTCTGGTCATGATGAAATTTCTTGTGAGTCTTGCCGGCTTTTATGGCCGTACATCTGAAGGTAAGGGATGAAGGATAAAGGTACTGGGGCGAACTGGCTTTAAGAGCAAATTTGTGTGGAGAACCGGTCTACTTTGTTCGGATACATGCATGCTCCAAACTTTGAGAGAACGGTTTGTGTGTCTGCCCCTCATCCCTCATAATGACTCCGCGTCAGATGCTGAGAAGTCTCCACGTTCCTTGCATCCAATTGTTGTTCGGATAATGGCCGGTCTGGTTCCGGTACGTCCAAGAGAAGCCCAAGAAGAACAGCCCAAACCTGGTGCAGTCCAGCGGCCATCCGCGAAATAAATTTGATGGCCGCGCCGATGAGACCACAGTGGTCACCGTCTGATATTGCTCTAAAGATGGTGGAACTGGATCTAGTCCTGCGAGTTTTTTAGGTAGCCAGCTGTACCAGGGTGACCCCCTGAAGTTGTTGTATTTTTCGGAACTCGTCACGCGATCGGCGTGGGTGCACACACTGTGCCTCATCAGAGACTCCGCGGGGCAGGAGAAAAGGGCTGCAGCACAGCCTGCGAAGAAGCAGCACAAGGCCTCTTTGTTATCAGAAAGCCCATTGAAGTATCCCCTGCTCAGGCCGCTGAAAGCGAACGCAACAGGTAAACGAAGACACCCGACAGAAAAAATCAGCTTTGTCATGCACTCGTGGTAAGTCGGAAGACGCCGTTCTAAATACGCGCTTCGGAATCCGTAGGTCTGGCTGCCCGCAAAGAAGCCACTAAGACCCTCACTTGAATACAAGTTCCTTGCTGTTTTTGCAAACCCTACTGCTCGCCTTTCCATATGCACGCGGACCACAAACAGCGGGTGGTCTATGTACCAAGCTGGGAAGCCAGCAAGGAACAAGGGGATACTGTAGGTGAATGCCACTCTCGCACAGTCCTTCTCCGTCCATGTTGCGCAAGCTTCTTTGACCAGCCCGCGCCTTTTGATCCTGGGTTCTCCAGAACCCCAAGCATATTAGCTTCTCAAGCTGTGGTTGCGGAACGAAGAAAAGAGGGATTCTGGTTCTAGACCCAGGGATACCGTCCTATGTAAATTATCGAAGATTTCGGTCCCTTGGGCTGCTTCGGGGTTTGAGATAACCTTCTCAGGTTTAGAGACCCTTCTCCATCTTGCCTGGGATCTCATTGAGGAGGGTGCTGTCATCAAACTCTGCCAAACTCGGAGGCTTGGGCTCCAAAACTGTCTCGGCAGGGCTTTGGCGACCAAAAGGCCAAAGCCAAAGCCACCAAGGTCTCGAAGATGTCCCAGCCATGGCATCATTTTGAAAAGCAAAGCTTCCATGTCATGAATATGTTAAACAAACATGTTGCAAGGCTTCTGCTATACAGCTTGTCTGGGGTGCGAACATCCATTAGATTTCGATAAATCCGTGTTCTCATGGGATCTGCAATGCAAGAGCGGCCAATTTAGCAGATATGCCAGCCAACTGCAAGTCAATGTGCATCGTGCCCTAGTTGGCTCAAAGCTGCCCGGCTGGTACGGTATCTCTCCGGCACCACTCCACAGCGTCGCGCGACCCCCCCTTTTCTACTTCCATCCTCCAACCGACCATCTTCCGCTCCTGTCCGCCTGGTTGGCCTTACTGCATCCAACGCCCCCAAAGCCTGCGCGCAATGGGAATGGTATTCTGGTGGGATGCGAATTCTTACTTCCGAGTGTGCTGTGCCCAAGCGTGTGCTACAGGGCAGTGACTCCGGAGGACATGGCTTACATTGCCGTAGCTGTGCTCCTTACATCCTCAGCTTCAGCAAGCCGGACACCTCAAGTAAATCCTTGTCTGGACCCTTTCGTTGGCAAAGGATTGGTACAGCTTCGGGAATGGCAAGGAAGAATGCAAAAGATTTGTCTTCCGCATGTCGGCCAAGAAACCGCTGAATCCCTCAAAAATAACACACAGCCCCTCCTCCGAAGGCATGAGGCAACGATCAATGCCACTTGTTCAAAAAGCTGCGGAGGTAGGGCGTTTGGGTCATTTGAGGTTGGACTTCAGGATTCGTGGGTTCTGTGGGAATGTACTAGGAAGTGCCGGCTGCTGGCGAGTACCGGCTGCTGGCGAGTACTTTTACTGCTACTACTGCTACTACACTACT
>CAJNIZ010000296.1:19691-32449 GCA_905231905.1 Symbiodinium pilosum | reverse complement strand
CAGGGGGTCCACCTGGACAGGCGCGGCCCAAAGGAGGCCACAAAGCTCCGCCTGGATCTAGTGTTGAGGGTTTCAGGGTTTTAGGGTTTAGGGTTTTGGGTTTTGGGTTTAGGGTCTGGGGTTTAGGGTTCAGGGTTTAGGGTTTAGGGTTTAGGTTTTAGGACACCGCTTTTAGGGGTTGGTCAGGGTAAGTAGGGATTTAAGGGCTTATGGGGTTTAGGGGTATACTTTGCTGGACTGCTGTTGGGCGTAGATTACCTTATCACACGTGTTTCCTTTGAAAGGGTAGGGTTTAGGGTGAAGCTGCTATGATATTGCCGTATTGTAGTAACTAGGCTTAAGCTCCGTAAAAGTAATCCAGCTTGGGGCTCCTCTGAGGCTATTTTCCTACTCGCAGTTGACATGGGGATGGAAGTAACGTGGAAAGTAATCTTTATCTAGGGTTTCGGGTGGTGAATAGTGAAGCACGGAAAGGGACAAAGAGACTCTTGTAAGGGAGTGGATAATTATCAGGGATTGGCGATAACTCGGGGTGTGTATAGAGATGACTGCTATGGATTCTAACGCTCAGCATGCACGCCTGGACCCTAATCCCTAACCCAAAGCCCTAAGCTCCAAACTTGAAACCCTAAAAGTAAAAACGCCTAAGCCTAAACCCGAAACCAAAAAACTAAGCCCGCATCCTGACACCCCACACCTTCATCCCTGGATCGTGCCTGAAGACGCCGGGCACCTGGCACCGGAGGCGGCAGGCGCGACCTGGCAATCAGCTGAACCAACACGAGGGCCTTTGGGTTTAGGGTTCAAGGGTTTCAGGGTTTAGGACTTCTTTTGGGGTTAGGGTTTAGGGGTTTTCTTAAGCTTAGGGTTTAGGGTTCAGGGGTTTCAGGATTCAACGGTTTAGGTGCTTCTACAGTTCAGGGCTTAGGTTCTACCAGGAGGGCCTCAGAGGTTTGGAGATTGAGGAGCTGAGGGTGTGAGAACCATCGACGGTGTAGCGGCTCGACTGAAGATCATCATGGCTTCCATCACTGACATAGAATAAACTACCATGTGTCGCTTCCCTCCTGTTGAAACGGGGGTTTCCGAACACTAGGCGTACCATTTTGGGGTACCAATAACACGGATAAAGTATATTGGTGCGGATTGGAGGTGGGCACCACCTTGGTTTGTTCGTAGGTTACCTCGTTGTTGTTTCCGTGTTCTAGGCGGACATATACGGACCCTACACCCCAAACCTTGCACCCCCAACCCCAACCCGAAACCCCAAAACTCTAGACTCTAAACCCCCCAACCCGCCTTTGCGCCCCAACGTTGTGGAGGCCAAGAAGCGCGCACTGCGCAGATGCCTGGCCTCGTCAAAGGTCGCGCACTTTGCCGTTTAGAGGTTCTGAGGATCAGGTCTAGGGTTTGGGGTTTGGGGTTTAGAGTTTAGGGTAAGGAGCAGGTTTGGGGTTTAGGTCGAGGGTAGATGGTTCAAGGGTTTTAGACCTTTAGGGTGTTGATAGCTTGATAACTACTGGCAGCATACGCCTCGGATTTCCCACTGGGAATTACTTACTTGTTCTGAGTAGGGAATAAGGGAATATAGCACATAATACCTATATCATAGATTCCCTTCTTCCCTTCTAAGAACCGATAAGATTACGGCGTAAGGTCCCGGGTTTGGTGGGTTGGGGTTGCAAGGGTCTTGTGAAAAGCCACATACTCTGCAACGCCCGACTGCTGGCCAGAATGGGGTTTAGGGTTTGGGGTTTAGGGTTTAGGGAGAATATCGATTTGCCAGTTCGGAGGCCGCATGGTGCCTGCAACAATTACCAGGTAGGTTGCAATCTCTAAGTAAGCAAGTCGGGTACCAAAGGCATACCTCGTAAGGGCTTCTCAGGATTTTGTCAGGCATTGACAGATTCGACAGCAACAGAAAAAACGGCCCGTAGCCTTTGTGACTAAGGCAAAAGCTTTGCAGGAGAGTGTGGGTTGACCGCATGTAAGCTTCTCCAGGGATTGTGAAACTCTGTTGACAACCTATGAAGATTTACACGAAGTCTGGATAAATTCCATGCAGATTGTGCCTGCGTACGTTTCGGGCGATTCTTGTTTCTACGACTTGAGGATTTTGAGATAGGACGCTACCTGGTCTGAATCATGCATTGGCGAAGCAACGGATTGTTGAGTATTGGACCTACACTTCTCCAAAAAGGCATGGAATCCAAAACAAATGAAAGTTTGTTGGGCTCCTCTAGTTCCAGCCTCTACTACAAAATGCATGTATGCCCACAGGGATGTAAAACACTGCGTATCCCCCGAACTCAGGCAGAACGGCAAACCGGCCTACAAAGACCTCAGTCCTGTTGAACAAAACCTGCATCTGCATGGGGTTCTGTGCCTGTCTGGGGGCAGTTGTTGAATTCCAGAGAACAGCGACAGGTTTTTGATGAGGGGATGGACAAAACGTGGTTCCTTCGTGTGCACACTGAATACTGGGGGCCGTGTAACGAGAGGGACCGCAAAAGGGACCATGGTTTCGACAACCTAAACCCTAAACCCTAAGCCCACCTGAAAGACAAAAATAGTTGAGCCCTGCAATGCAAGATGATCTTCTTCCTATGAATATCCGAAGAAAACAAAATCCCGCTCTCCATTGGAAACTGGAGGTTAGCAGGTAATATATGATCTAGGAACTGTGTAGGGATTCTATTCCCTTATTCCCTACTAACCCTCAGTGAGACTACGGGCTCCCGATGTCAAACCCCACCCAATCTCAATCGGGCCCCTGCCAGCAATGCCTGCTGTCGGCGGAGCCTGCACCAAGCAAGAGGACAGCTGTTCCGAGCTTGGGGCTTCAAATTTAGGGTTTGCGGACAAACCAATGAGCAACCGAAGAAAATGGCAATTACTGAGTGACCAGGATCGCGCAAGGCTACAGAGAAGAAACTTAGAGCTTGGGTTTAGGGTTTAGGGTGTAGACACCCAAACAGATAGCAAATTAGTAGCTTCATCCCTGTGTTGTTTGCTCAAGGTCCAACAATGCCTCCTGTACCTTCTCACCCTTTGACAGACTCTAAGCCCTAAACACCGATTCATCAACATTAAAAACCAAATGATGAGTATAATATGAAGGTAATATTAGGGTAATATTGGAGCTATATTGGGGTTATATTAGGGTTTTATTGGGGTAATTGCCCTAAACCCTAAGCCCCAAACCATGGCGTTTGGCAGACGATGGGGCCTCCTCTGGCAGCTCGTCCTTGGCGGCCTTGCCTGGGAAGCATAGGGGTTCAGGGGTGTGGGGTTGGGGGGATTTTACAGCTTAGGGTTTAGAATCAAGAGGTTGAAGGACTGGGATTCTGGTGTTTAAGGGCTCAGGCTTAGGCTCGAGAGATTTAGCGGTTGGGGGGTGCAGGAATTTGGGGTGTGAAGGGCTTGGGCTGCAGGACTCAAGAAATGGAACCTCACAGAAAAGACACCAACATCTCATCAGGGATCATTCAGGATCACGACAGGCTCCATTTTGGGGATCCTTTGGGAGATCTTGGCTCAGAAACACTAAACCCTCAGCCTCAATATGAGCTATAGTAAAAATCTAAACTCCTACTATCCCCCTTAACAACCCCTGTAATACGAATTATCTCTAAATCACCTCCTTTAAGGAGTTTAGATGCTGGCTAACTTTGCCTTAAACATCCCTAAATCCAAGCCTAGAGTAAACCTGAGAGTCAGGGGATGGCTTCGTGGATTAAGCTTGTGCCCTGCCCCCACGCATTAACAGTCTATAATGGAGGGTCAAGTTAAGGGCTGGATGTATAGGTATTTGAGAAATATTATAGCAGTTTCCATTTTCTTTTCCATTATCCCAATATAACCCCAATATACTATAGTAGCATCCATTTTCAACCGCTAATGAGTGTTAGCAGCACGCAAGATTAAGCGTTAACAGGGCTTAGGTCCGCTTTCAGTCAAAGGTGAGTTGGTGGGGCGTGCAGGCATGGGGCTGGGGGTTAGAGTTTAGGGCTAGGGTTTAGGGTTTAGGGCTTAGGGTTCACGGTTTAGGGTTTATGGCCTAGGGTTTAGGGTATTAGAGTTTAGAGCTTAGGCCGCAGGGTTTAGAGTTTAGGGTTTGGGGTCTTGTTCAATGGTTGAGGATCTAAGACTTTCTGTAACAAAGGTGCAAAGCAATGGCTACAGGGTATCCCACGACCATGTGCAGTCTGGAGCGAAATTTGACCCACCAAAACTCGCCTGTCGGAATCCCACGGCCACTGAAGGATCCAAAACATGGAAGCCCTAACAATCCCTACTCATCCCCAATGCAACACTAGGCTCATCTAGCGGTGAGATTCATTCTTGGATAACCCTATACCCTAGACCTAAATCCTAACCACCAAACACTTTAGATGGTAGCGCGAACTTGAACTGCAACTAGGGATCTGGATTGTGTAGGCTCATGGATGAAGGATCCACGCGGTTTAGGGTTGAGTTTTTTTTTAGGATTCAGGGTTCAGGTTTTAGGGTTTAGGATTTAGGGTGTAGTACAAGAAAATAATGTCCTCTAACTGAAATGTCTACAAAAACAACAACGACGTACGGGACCCTGGGATATTACTTGGCTGTAATTTGAGATGTCTATACCCAAAATCCCTATGGACGCCCTTGCAAACACAACTTTCATTACATCTTTCATTAGTTGTTTGCCATTTGAATCTACTTTATTTGGCCATGGCTATAACCCTGGACCCTCTAACCCTGTAGAAGCCTACATACCCTACATAACCCTGTAGAACCCTACATACCCTATGTAACCCTGTACTATATAAACTTATAGCTACATGTTACTTGGCCTAATTTTGGCAAGTAGGCCTTCCTCAAGGTTTCTCCCGAAAGCACACAACCTACTTTGGATGGAATAGACTAGGGTTTTGGATCTAAGGTTGAAGGTCTAGAGTTTAGGGCTAAACCCTAAACCAAGGATCAACTAGGGTTTCGGGCTTAGGGTATAGGATTTAAGGTTCAGGGTTTAGGGTTTAAGGTTTAGGGCTAATCTCTTAACCCTTAAACTAGGGTTTAGTGGAAGCTGACCAGATTCAACCTACCATCACCGTAAGACCCCAAGAAAGTACTGTTCGAACACCACACAAGGGCAATCCGCAAGGTTTAGGGTTTAAGGGTTTAGGGTGTAAGGTGAACGGCTTAGGGTGTGGGGTCTAAGGGTTTAGGGGTTTGGAGCTTAGAGTTGAAGAGGCCTCCTAAACCCTAAACCCTAAAGCCCCTAAATATCAAGGCAATACAAACTTCATGCTATCTCAGACCTCACACCCTAAACCCTACTAGGGATAATGGAAAAAAATGGAAACTACTGCATGATTATAGGGCATATATACGGATAATATAGGGATAATGGAAAAGAAAATGGAAGCTACTATACTTTTGTATTGGATGCTACGTTGGATCATGCGGGCCTCCTGATTGAAACGCTACGCGGTTAAGGGTTTAGGTTTAACGTTTAGGGCTTAGGGCCTAGCATTTAGGGACAGTGACCGGTGCGCTTGGACGTCGCATTTGTTCTGCAGGATGGTCAGCAGAACAACAGCTGGCACGCTCGTAGTGTATACTCATATAAATTCTAAGCCCTAACCCGGACTCTCGGATCATGCCAGGCTTACGTAGACGGCCATCTAAAATATGCACGCCTATGAATTGTACGTCTATGTCTTCTGCGCACCCGCTTCAAGCCGCTATGCCCCGCATCCTCCCTCAAGTGAAATTTTAAGCCTTTGGCTGCAGACCCTAAACCCTTAACCCTAATGCTCGAAGCCATCTCAAAGTCGAATTGAGCTCAATGCCCTTTTTCGGCAAGATCCCTAGGCTGTGCAGCTTGTCCAGCATCTCCTGCCAACTTCGCAGGGTTTCTGGGTTTGGATCCAGGGCTTAGGGTTAAGGGTTCAAGGTTTAGGGTGAGGGTTTCAGTAGAGGCTTTTGCCATCGTGGATTGCGGACGGCTCAAAGGGGCATATGCAGCCGTGCATGCTGCAGCCGATATTCTACGTAGGAACCATGTTGTCAACTGCGTTGTGTTTGCTAGACAGCACTTCATTTTCCCTGAACTACTTTAAACCCTGAGCCCATTGGCCCGGGACCCGCAATGATATTCGGACTGCGGCAGCAACGCATCCAAAATGAAGACTCTATACTTCTCATAGTCATGTGACTATAATACTGTCCTAATCCTGGGCAGTTGGGATAGCCAAAATCCTCTAATTGCTACAGCACCGTGGAAAGCTAACCCAATCACGCATGGAAGTTGCACGGAATTGCTCTGACTCAAAATGGAAATACCCTTAGGAACCATAAAGACAGATATGTACCAGCATCCCAGATATGGGTAATGTCTTGAAAGAAGGCCCACTTGTCTGCAAAAAGATGTGGCACACCCAACAAAAAAGGCTAAAGTCAAAACTCCTAATCTCCCTTAATAACCCCTATAGTAGTCCCCTATATAATCCCATATACAAACCCCCCTTAACGAGTTTAGACTCTAGCTCAAATGCTGAATAAGAAATTCACAAGGCAGTGGGCCAAAAGGACGATGCCTGGGACACGCGTCTTTCACATTCCAGACCCTGAACCTTAAACCCTGAACCCTGAACCCCAAAATCTAAAGCCTAACCCTAACTCTGAACCCTAAGCCCTAAGTTCAGACTCTGACCCAACCTTACTCAGCGCTGAGGATACCAATCGCACTCGTCGCAAGCCTGGGGCAACCAGGGGAATTAAGGCGAAATGATTGGTTTACAGTTCGGGTACAGCTGGGCGGGTTGCGTGCCCCACGTTACTGCAACTATGCTTATAATTTTGAATATAACGTCCTAAATTACTCGGGCTTCACATATTCTATTTGGGGACTCGCTCTGGTGCTGTTTTTGCTTGAATGGTCGTGCCTGTAATCCGGTGAGCTTATCCAAGTGGTTTGGGAAACACCCTTGGGACCTTTGAAATCCAGCCGCAGCACTCCCTAAACCCTTTAGGGTTTAGGGCTTAGGGCCCCCTAAACCCTAATTCCAACTGAGCGGAACCTTTGAGCCTGAAACCCGCAGACCTGGCACTTCCCCAATTTCGGGCTACGAGACGAAAGATTTACCCGTTTGAATACCTATAAGAATATAAATGGTGGTTTCCTGAAATTAGGGGTACCCTTTTTAGGGGTCCCTATAATAAGGATTATAGTATTTTAGGGTCTATATTGGGGTCCCCTTATTTTGGGAAACTACCAAATTGGCCCGCCTAAGTAGATAGAATATTGAATATGCGGTATATGGGGATCTTATTGTAACATACCCAAATCCATATTCTATCTACTTAAGGGGGACTATGATGATAGTGATAAGGCATGTAATGGTAATAGTGCCTTGACATAAAGGACCTGGAACTACAGTCTAGGACTCAGGCGTGTGTTCTGTCCGTGCTTAAGCCTCATCAACGGACCCCTTGTCAATGGACCCGGGGTCAAGACTTGAATGGGTTTAGGGTTTGGGGGTTTTGGGTTTAGGGTCCCCTGAATAGCCTCCTCCTCCCCACCGTCGGATATTGCCAGGAGCCGTATGCTTCAAAGCAGTAGGAACCCTTGAACGGATCCCAAGAACGCCTCTGCACTTGAGCCCTGAACCCTAAACCCCAAAACCCTAGACCCGTAAACCCTACATCCTCCTCAAGCCACAACCTCACCAGCCCCTACAAAGGCACTGCTGGCAGGTGGCGATCCGATGCAGTGGGTTCCGGGGGCAAGGGCTCCTGCATGAGCAGGTTGGAAGCATGACTCAACATGGCATTTTCTCGAAAACGGAGGGATTTTAGGGTTTTAGGTTTAGGGTTTAAGGTTTTAGGTTCAGAGTTTATGGTTGGGGGGCACCCCTGGGGATGCTACTATCCTATGACTATGATAAAATCCTTTTTTCGGGGTTCGGGGATATCAAAATCCACTGGTTACTGGCCTTGCCAATCCCACGCGTGACTTCTACGACTCTTGCATCAACATACTATGGCAACCCTGATCCCCAGCCTAATCCGCGCTTGTTCCCATTGAACTCCAAATGCTGCCCATGTCATATCTCAGACTCCTCAGCCGTAATCCTACATTCTAACAAGATTGTAAAGCTCGAAACCGTAAACTCCTGGACCTCCGGTTCAATTAAGTTCGCCCCCCCCCCCCTGACCGCAACAGTTACCACATAAGATACTAGGAGTGAGAAATGCCCCGTGGTAAGGCTCTGTAAGGACAGCTCCTATCAGTGCAAATGACCTACCCAGAGAGCCCAAGACACCTTAATTGCGGGATATACCCTAAAGGGTACTAAGGTCCCTAATATGAATTAAGCTATATCCCTCATATAATCCCTATATAAACCCAAATAATCCCTACAGAATCCCTAAACATATTCCTTGATTAAGGGGTATTGGGCCCCCTGGGTACCTGTGATCATGGGCTCCTCAGCCGGAACTGCCTCCGCCGGGGCGGTAGCATCTGAGAAGCCGGTAATATTAGGGTCCTATCAGGGTTTAAGGTTTGGGGTTTAGGGTTTTGGGTTTAGGGTTGAGGGTAATATTGGGGTTATATTGGAGTTAAATCGGGGTTATGTTGGGGTTATGCTGGGGTCATATTGGGGTCATGTTGGACTTTTATTGGGGTTGCTGGGGTCATATTGGGGGCATGTTGGACTTTTATTGGGGTTATATTGGGGGCTATATCGGATGGGGAATCAGATTGCGTTGAAACGGAAACTAGTGGTGTATAGGGTTGTACAGGAAATGAAAACCCTTCCAAGTCCCTGGAATCTGAAGCCCCTACATGCAGCTCCAGCAAGCAAAGCCCCCAGTCTCACAAGTCCTTCATCTGCTGTCAGTCATCCAGGCTCTGATATTTTATTGCCTCTTTAGGAAGTGTATGATGCTTCGGAAATTAAGGCCCTGGAGGGCCAGGAGATCGACTATGAGGCAGATCAAACTGTCATCGAAAACGCCACATGAGCTATAGTCTAAACTCCTAGTATCCCGTTTACTAACCCCTATAGTAGTCCCCTATAGAATGTCCTATACAACACCTTGGGTACTGCCCCCCCTCAGTAACAGTTGGATAATAGAATATGGGTATATATAGCCCTTAATAGGACACCTAATATAGACTGTTACTGGGTGGGGGCAGTACCCAAACAACACCCCTTTAAAGGAGTTGAGAGTATAGCTCATATAAGGCTTCAGCTCAAGGAGCGCTCCTTCGGCTTGGAAAATTTTCTCTCATGAAACTTTTTGCCCTCATGGTTTAAGGTTTAGGGTTTCAGAGTTTAGGGTTTAGGGTCTAGGGTTCCAGGGTTTACGGTGTAGGGCTTAGGGTTTAGGCTTAGTGCTTAGGGTTGTATATTAGCTTACGCACACCCCACAGCCTTTGTCTAGGGACCCTAAGGCCCTAAACCCCAAATGTGGGTCATCCCTGAGACCCTCTGTTCCCCGCATAGACCCTTAAGGGTTGGGTTGGGCCCCCGTTTAGGGGTTTAGGATTTTTAGGGTTTTAGGGTTTAGGGTTTAGGGGTTTGGGGTTTAAGGTTTAGGGCCCCACCCACTAATAGTGGTATGCCAGGAATATATAAGGACCCTACTATGTTGTCACTATTAGTGGGCGGGGGCCCAACCTAACTTAAGGGCCCCTAAGCCCTGGACTCTCCCTTGAAAGGGCTAGAAATACCTTGTTTTAACTCCTAAGTCCCTAGAATCCCCATGAAACGGCTAGACATATCCCATGCAAACCCTCAAAGCTCCCCAGAACACCCGGCCTGGACATATCCCATAGGAAATAAGGGGACCCCAATATAGACCCCAAAATGCCATACAGTAATCCTTATTATGAGGACTACAAAAAGGTACCCCTAATTCTGGGAAACCCTTACGTAGAGCCTAGGGTTGAGGGTTAAGGCTTGAGGGATTAGGGTTTAGGGATGAGGGACTAGGGAGTAGGGATTAGGGTTTAGGGTTTAGGGCCATAAGGCGTGGACTTGGATGGCTTAGGGCTTTAGCTAGGGCGTCAGTTGGACAAATTGAGTTATAAGTTCTAATCCATGGGTCCATGCAGTATGTAGCTGTCCGCATGGAACGTGAGCCTTCGGGACTCCTGCGTACCAGATCTTAGGAGAGAATGTCATAAACCACACAAAGCCCTAAAACCTAAGCCCTAACCCTAAACCTGAACTCTAGGCGCCAAAGCATGCCAAGAAATTTAAGACATGTCTCATGCACTTACTCATAATATGGCTTGAAAACGCCAACCCCAAAAATCAGGACCCCAGAGTCCTAAAGTTACCCTATGATCATGGGGTGTTACTTTTGGAGGTCGGGTTTCACAAAACCCTCCTATCATGGTGTCCCATACTAGACCCCCAATACTGCCTCTGGGCTCACCCGTAACCAGGGTTTTTAAGCATGATCAGGGCTAATCACGGCTTATCAAGAAGGAACCTATTGGTAACGCCATGTTCCCGACATCATTCTCCACGTTGGCACTCCATAGGTAGACCAGGCATTCTTTCTGGGAGGTTTTCCCAAGTCTAGTGCTCTTAAAGGCATCCTTCGCGGCAAATAATTCCGACCTCAAACTGATCTAAGGCAGGAGATTCAAGGGACTCCTAAGGCTGCATATAATAGGGTTTAGGGTTTAGGGGAGTAGGTATATAAAAAGGGCCCCTGCAAGGAGCCCCATGGTTTCAACCTCAGAACTGAGCATGGAGCCGTCATCTATCGATATGGGCGCCGCAGGCCTCCGGAGACAGGATCCTTCTGCTTCGTTGCACTTACTCCACAACCCCTGTTGTCAAAAGTCCCCACACCTAGTACCAACTGCTCCCCTATTTTATATGACAACATCGGAGTCATGCAACAACCCAAAAACCTAAACACATTCCCTTATGGGTAGCAAGCCTGAAGTCCCATCCATTCCCAGGATTCTGCAAACTCCAGAACCCCTCAATCCTTAGCATGGTAACCTAAGCTACAATCCCCGGTCTCGGGTGTAGGGTCTAGGGCCCTCCTTGTCTGTTTAAGGTTTAGGGTTTGGGGCCTCCCAAGTGTATTTAGGGATTAGGGTTTAGGGCCCCCTTGTTCGTTAGGGTTTCGTGTTTAGGGCGCCCCTGTGCATTTACGGCTTTGGGTTTAGGGCCCCCCTTGTGCAGAATGATTAGGGGTTTAGTGTTTAGGGCTTAGGTTAGGCTTCTCCTTCCTGGTTTTTACTACGCCCTTGGCCCATCCAATCAGCCAAGTCTGTGTCATCCTCACCACTCCCCACATATACCACGCATTTGCACCAACCTCAAATCGTACAAACCTGATGTTCCCAAGCCTCCACACCGTGGAACCCTGGATGGAAGGTTGACGATAGTGTATTCCAGAAAGAACGCAGCTCAAGACACCAAAAGGGTCCAGAATGTTGAGAGCCGAAAGCCCTGAGCCCTAAATCCCCTAAACCCTAAACTCCCATCCCCTAGCCCGGATCCTTGCCCCCATCCTCAAGCACTTGACCCTAAACCCTGGAAAACCTGAACACCACAAACCGCCCTAAAACTTTGCATCCCGAAACCCCAGAAACCACCCACACAACCCTTGGAAGCACCGACCCCTGAGACTCAGCGCCCTGCTGCGAACGCTCGGGCGTCTGGATTGACAAAAAGCAGGGAGATTCGGATTTTGGACTCTGAGATCGATATACGGGGTTTAGGGTTTAGGGTTTGTCAGTATTTAGGGATTGGGGTCTATGCTTTAAGGCTTGCATCTGCGCTTTGTGGTTCTAAGTATTTGGGGCCCTCCGGCAAACATTCAAAGATCTATAGTCCCCCTTGTAGAACTATGGTTTTCCCCAAAATCACAACAGTATCCCCTAAGATACCTCATATTCTCTCTACTTCAGGGGGGCTTGTGGGTCTGGATGGAAGATCCGGAGATTGGGGAGTCTGAGCCTGCCCAGGGAAAGGGTCTATGGTTTAGGGTTTGGGGCTTAAGGTTTAGGGGTTTGGGGCTTGGGTTGAAGGATTCCTGCAGATCCCCCTCTTGTTGTAATTGGGTACCATGATGAAGGCTCTTCTTTCTACATCCTCCGGGGGGGGTACATCGGACCCTAAACCCTAAACCCTAAACCCTGAACATCCTAAACCCTAAACCCTAAACCCTAAACCTTTTAGGGCCGGTCAAAGCCTGAAAGGTGCTTTACGGCTTAAATGCAGTCAGGAATTGACTGGGTTGCTGTTAAGGAACTTAAATTAAGTTACTCTATTGGGGAAACCCTATTATTCACTATATATATATATATGTCCATTATGGTAACTTAATTTAAGTTCCTTAACAGCAACCCAGTTGAATGGTACGGTTGGAAGATCCCACGAAGATGAATGAAGAACAGCGCAAGAAGCTCCAGCCCCAGCTACAGCTTTGGGGTTTGGAATTTAAGCGGGTGGTGTCCGAGTCACATGTCTTTTTCTTAAGGTAACTAGGAAGAATCCGATTATGCATGTGACGTCGCAAGGAAATTACAAGTTGAAAAGAACTTAAATGTTCGCCGACAAAGCCTACAGTGATCCTTCCAAATGTGTTAGAAAGCCTGTACAATCTCCAGAAATCCTGAACCTTGTGCGCTGAAATCACAAATCCAAGGCCTTGAATCTTCCTGGCAAATCTCAACCTCCAAACCCAAAGCCTTGGATTCCAGAAAGCCCCATATGAGCTGTAGTCTA
>CAJNIZ010000296.1:4472-16407 GCA_905231905.1 Symbiodinium pilosum | reverse complement strand
CCCAAAAACCCTAAACCCTAGACCCGCCTCGCCAGTCCATGGGTGGCTCGGGGCGGGGCGGCGGCACGTGCCAGGCCCCATAGCCTGCCACTGGAAGGGTTTTCGATTTTGGGGTTTTCTGGGTGAGAAGGTTGTTGGACTTTTGGGCTTTCAGGATTCTAGGGTTTAGGGGTTTTGGTGATTTGGATTTTGAAGTTCAAAGTTCAGGATGATATAGCGCACGGGTGGCTGCAAGAGGGCTATAAGCGATTACATGTAGCCTGCTCGGGGATTACATGGAGACTTCTGTAGGGATCCGCTTCCTCATTTCATACTTCGCACCACAAGCCTGCGACAAGTCGTGGCTTCAACAACGGCTACCCGCAAACTGTCATCAAGCCGTTTCCCAGCCCAAAAATTAGTGTATGATTTTGAGACTGGACATGTTGGCATCCGCTTCTGGGGGGCCCCTGGGTGAGGACTGCGACATCTTGAGCTACGGAAGGTAGAGGGCCTTTTCGGAAACTCCCCAAATTGGGTTCCATGTTGGGTCCACGGAGGGTAGCAGCTCAGCAAGGCTGCGAAGGCAGACCGGGAGACTGCTTCAGATCTCCGGCAAGTGCTGCATTGAGGCCCATCAGTCCCCGTTCAGAAGATAGAAGATGGAGTATGTGGGTATCTTATTGTAACAATACCCAAAACCATATTCTATCTACTTAAGGCCGACTATAGAGGGATACAGGTTTACAAAGAGAGAGGGACAGTAAATGGAACCACTGTATTATCCAGGGATCGGGTTTCGGTTTTTTTGGGTGGCTGAGCTAGATAAGATTACACCCGCTTCTGTTGCAGCTAACATAAGGACCAACAAACCAACAAGTAAAACGCCGCGCGGGAGCTTCCCAGAATGAAGGGCCCCTTTTCAGCAGCGCTAATAATAGGATATTACACCAGGGGCATTATCCAAATGAGAAACACACAATTCGAGAATTTTGAACATCTTGATTTGAGGTTGCGGCCCGTTTTGGGTCACCCTGAGCAATAGGGATTTATGACTTAAGAAGGGCCTTTTAATTTTGACAACCGACCACTTAGAATTAAGGGCTTAGGATCTATAACGGTAAGTCCTAAACCCTACACCTCAAACCCTAAAACCCTCTGTTGATGCAAAACCCCCCACATTGACGCTGCCTGCCATGGGTGGCCGTGCCGGAAACATTGGACGGTGGGGCGGCCACATGTGCCCGTGGGGAGCATACCTTGTGGCGTTATTTCTACAATTTAGGGTTGGAGGCTGCGCGCTTAGGTTGCACCCTTGACTCCGAGCTGTCCTTGCAGAACTTCTTCTCAAACAGGAATACGCTTAAAGGGGATGATATCTAAGGTTCACGAGGGGTACACAGGAATATGCAACGTTCAGGTTGTAGGGTTGTGCTTTCACGCGGCATCCCCGACTGTACAACGGTACGGCTGTTTACGTCCCAAGCTCGAAATCTTCCCTGGTTAACGGGGAAGGAAAGATTAGAAAAAGACATGGAAACGACTCTACTGTTGTGGATTACATAAGGACTACTAGAAGGATCAATTCCTTCACGTCCCGGCTAATCAAAGGCAGGCCTAAACCCTAAACCCAAAACCCGAGGGGCTCAAATCTAAAGACCACGCATGGCTGCTAATGAACTGCTCCGTGGATCCCAAGCCCTTGTGGGATTTCTCGGGAATTATGCCCTAAACCCTAAACCCTGAATAGTAGTTTCCATGTTCTTCTTTTCCATTATCCCTACATATAACCCCAATATAACCCTAAACCCTACACCCTAAGCCATAAACCCTATGTAACCCCAATAGAACCCCAACATGTATGCTTGCTGCTTCTGTACAAGCACAGAATGTAGCTTTGAAGCCAAAACCTTGCTCCAAAGGTGTTCGTCTTAGGGTTTCTTATTGAGGTTTGTATTGTTGTTATGTAGGGGTTATATAGGGATAATGGAAAGAAAATTGAAACTACTATTTAGAGTTTAGAGTCTAGGGTTTAAGGTTTCAACCCCCAATGGCGTCTCGCCAACTGTGATTCATAGAGTCATATACTGGTTTTGGGCAGGGAATAAAGGAATAAGATCCCTATGTGATCCCTACATAGTATCTCCACTAACAACCAGCAAGTAGAAATGCCTTGAAACGAAGCATCAAGCCATGCTTCGACCAGAGTTTCCCGCTTCATCTCATTGCAGTGGGCAGCTATCCCCCTATACAACCCTATACTTCCTGTGGTTTCCATTTTCGTTTCCATTGTCCCTATATAACCCCAAGATACTCCCTATAACCAAACCAAAACATCGCCAGCCCTGAAGCCGCAAAACAAAGTCCCCATGCCTAGGGTCTAGGGTTTAGCGTTTAGGGTTTAGGGCGTCAACCGTCCTCGCACCCCTGAAACTCTGCCAACCACCTGTACCAACACCCGTGCCCAGAAAGCACCTACTCTCAACAACGCCCTGAAACAACCTCAGAGAATTCGCAGGGAGCCCCATACCCCTTAACCAAGGAATATGGCTTAAATCAAATAAGGGATCCTAGTACCATTAAAGGTCTATTCCTTAATTGAAAGATATTTGGCTCTCCGGGTTCCCGCAGGGCCCATGCAGCCCAGGCCACCCTGGCCATTCCATGGCAGGGGCAGTGCGCCAGTCCTAGCACAAGCAGTTGGTTCTGAAGGCTTGCAAGCGGCACACATAGTATAACGGGGTACCTTTAAAGGGGGTTAAAGGGGTTACAGGGA
Organism: Symbiodinium pilosum; assembly: GCA_905231905.1. Taxonomy (NCBI): domain Eukaryota; class Dinophyceae; order Suessiales; family Symbiodiniaceae; genus Symbiodinium; species Symbiodinium pilosum. The sequence goes on along the minus strand of CAJNIZ010000296.1, from coordinate 13,652 downwards.
GTTATAGGGGGCTATGTAAGGTTTAGGGATTAGGGTTTGGGGGTTTCCCAAAATTAGGGGTACCTTTTTAGGGGTCCCAACACTAAGGGTTATAGTATGTTGGGGTCTATATTGGGGTCCCCTTATTTTGGGAAACTACCACCTAGCAAAGGGTTGATGGATAAGCCATATGGTATGGGGTTGAGGAGGTTCTACGGCAAGGATGTGCAAAGAGGGTGCATATATGAGCTATAGTCTAAATTCCTACTATCCCCCTTAATAACCCCAATAATACTCCCCAAGATAATCCCCTGTAAAACCCTCTTCAAGGAGTTTAGACTATAGCTCATACATGCATTGGGGTTTGTGTTGATCATTGAAGGTTGGGGTCCGAGGTCAAGGACAGTTGGGTTCAGGGCTAGTTGGTTTTGGGGTAGGGTTTTGTGGTTTTGGGTTTAGGGTTTGTAAATGTATTCTTTTGAGTATCTCGGGCTTAAGCCTGTGCTGATTGACTTCCCGATGCTTGACATCCCGAATTCAACCGCGAAGCAAGACATCCTGCACCCAAACCTTGCCGCATCTTGCCGCGTGAGTTTTTTGAGGACTCGGGGCCTGTTCCTGACATCCAGAACCTTCAAGACAATCTTTAACAGGAGTGTTTTCCCTTTTACCGTCTATAAAAAAGTGTTAGTTTAATTGTTGTCTAACTGCTACTGGGTTGGAGCAGATAACGCAACTCTTAACCCTTGGAACACAAATTCAGAGCTTCAAACACGGGAGCCCTAGACCCTAGCCATCTTGAAGATGGGTCCAAGATTGAGGGTGCAAGATTTAGGGCTTGCGGTACCCTAGACCCCTCACCCCAAACCCCACACCCTAAACCCTGAACCCTCAACCCCAAACCCCTTAAACCTTTAAGCCTCTCTTTCCGCCGTGGCCCTCCACGCCTGCGGGGGCGGCGCCGCCCGACCCGGGGAACGCCGGCGCCGAGAGCGGCTGCGGGAGCGACGCCTGGGGGGGGGAGGCGTAGGAGTTAGGGTTTAGGGTTTAGGGTTTAAGGGTTATGGTGTAGGGTTAGGATTTAGGGTGCAGGAATTAGGGTCAAAGCCTGTTGGCGAATGACAAAATAATAGTAGCACCTCTCACCATGATAAGAATAGCAATGATGACAGGGTTGCTAGGAGTAATGGTGAAAGCCCCATGGCACGAACCGTTTTCTCAGACCCAGCCACCAGGTTTGGGCTGTAGTGCCTAGCTACATCCAAGATAAGTGATCCAAGAAGGTAGCTTCAGCATATCAAGGCTCCCAAGGTAAGACCTGTCACTTCCGCGAGCTTCCTCCTAATCCCCTCCGGCGTTTGAGCGCTATGGAGGCCCTAAAAAGAAAGCTCGAGCATCAGTATGCCACATGTAATTCAGCCTAAACCCCACACTAGCCTTAGGGAACAACAGCACTCGCTGCACCTCCGCTCGCCATCCGCGTCGCGGTGACGTCGGCGCCTCCGCAGTTGGGATCTAACTTGCGGACGACAGGGAGCAGCGTCAGCCAGTTAGGGGGCGGCAGCTTTGTAAGAATTTGGGATGACTGGCAACTGTTTCCATCCTTCTGAATCGAATGTGAAGGCAAGGTTTAGGCTTTCGGTTTAGGCCTTAGAGTTTTGTGTTCAAAGCTTAGGATTCAGGGGCTTGGGTTCGCCTAGGGGCGCGGGTCAGGCTGAATTATGAAGGTCCCCGGATAGACCCGTCAAATAAGATTCCTGTTGGACCAAAACCCAAAGGGCGTGGCTTGGGCAACGTAACCCTTATGTGATCCCTTTAACTGGACCTGACGGTTTCCTATCTCAGTTTGCGCTTTCTTCCGTTTGATTCTCCATTAAAGGTGGATACTATAGTAACCCTAAACCCTAAATAGTAATTTCCAATTTATTTTCCATTTTCCCCATATGACCCCTCTATACCATATTAACCCTAAACCCTAAACCCTGTCGCTCAGAGCCTTTCGCCGCCATGCCTGTCCCGCCCTGGTGCTGGAACCAGCGTCAGCGCGGTCTCCATGGGCTCAAAACCAGCGGGACTCAGCCGTGCTCTAAGGATATCGAGGGCTTCAGATATCTTAGCCATGAGCAGGATGAAACCTTAAACCCTAAACCCTGAACCTTAAACCCCAAGCCTTAAACCCTAAACCTCCAGAGGAGTCCTGGGGTCTGGGGTTTCGAGACTGAAGGCTAGGGATGTCAGGTCACTGCAGGCCTGGCTACCCAAGGCCTGTCTTGTGGTGGCCATTTACATGAAGGGCAACATCCCACCTGGCTGAAGGCTAAAGCATTTTCAAGCTCAAGGTGCATCGACTGGACTCCTTGAGACAACTTAAACCCCCCAGTCCTTGAGCACGGCCCATGCAGCACACCATGCATCCATGAGTAGCGCTTTTTGGGTGGTTGGACCAGGCAAGATGAAACTCTTCATGTAAAATAGCATGCCCACAAAAGATATCATAGTATACCCACAAAGATATCATCTGAATCTCTCTTGAGGACACGAGTATGCCCAAAAATACTACCCCAATGACTTGCGGGTTTTGTTTGCGTCAGGCTGAGGATACGATTCCGGTTTTCAACTCAGGGTTGCTCCAAATTCAAGGTCCAAATTGGGGTTTGGGTATCTTTTAGTGAATATTCTGTAGATTATGTTAAACGATATTAAAATACATCATCTTATATCAACTTACATTAAGTTATATCAATTCATAACAAATTTTATTAAGTTAGACCAACTTAGATTAACCATATTGGATGCAATTACGTAAAAAAATATTCTGGTACACAAGGACACTGAGATTGAGAAACAGCTTCCATCGCGTCGCACTGATTCCATTCGTGAGTACCCAGGCACCCCTCAAAGTCGCGTCCCTCCGCATCGGCGCTTTGACCCACGGACGTTTAGTAGGGAGTAGGGAAACAGAATCCCTATAAAATTCCTTTATCATCCCTATAGCAGAATAAAGGGAATGCAATCCCTATAGAATCTCTACGTTATATGTTCCCTTATTCCCCTACTAGACCCCAGTAAGTTGAAATTGCAATCAGGTCGGGTGTAAAGTCATCGTCTCCTGTTGGGCTCCTAACAGTTAAGCTACAGTCAGGAGGGACTGCTATGTCCCCTGTGAAGGGTCCCTTAACTAGAGTAATATTGACAGTAGATCATATAACTCCTAAACTCTAAACCCTAATCCCTAAGTCCTAAACCCTAAAGGAGGCAAGCTGTGACTTTTTTCAGACGCTTGCGCAGGAGAGCTGTCCTCCAGCGAGAAGGACACCTGCAGAGTTCAGTTTTAAAAGTCTTGTTGATATTGAGATTGCAGCTATTACTGGAGTTGCTATTATTTTAATTACGACTATAATTATTGTGATAGGTATTGTTGATATCAATGTTACAGCTATCGGCATAGTTGTTACCATTCTAGCTCTTATTATACATGCTATCATGGTTAAAAATATGTCTGCGAACCAGATTAAAGCTATTATATTTATGGTTAGTGTTACTCCCCATTCTGAATTTTGGATGGAAGGAGCTAGGATCAGGAGGAACGACACTAAACCTTCAACCGCACGAATGACTGTTGATTTCAAGTTGCAGGGTTTACGGAACCCTAAACCCTCTCTATTTCTCAACACCAAGGCAGCCACCAGAAGAGAATGGCATGGAAACTCTTTTCACTCCCAAACCACACCCACTTACAAGGTGTGTATGGGGGTATATAGGGTTACATGCGGATTTATAGGGTTTAGGGTGTTGTGGTGTTATATGGGTTCTTTGGGGATTTTTCAGGTTTAGCATTTCCCAAAATTATGGGTACCTTTTTGTGAGGCGCAATTAATAAGGACTTTAGTACTTGGGGTCTATATTGGGGTCCCCTATTTAAGGAATCTTCCATTTATCCTAAGCCCCCAAGGTATCTCAGAGGATGGCCCATGATATTGAGAAAGTTGCATCATCATCCAGGTTGAGGGTCCAGACTTGATGGCACAAGATAAGCCCGAGGTGGCCTCTAGTGAAAAAACTTACACTGACTTATTACAGCTACAAAGGTAGAATGTAAGGTTTTTAGGGTTTAGGCGTATCCCCGCTGCTGAACATCATGTGTCGGCCTACACGAGGAGGTTGGAAGATTCTGGCCTGTGGTTAGAGGTTCCAGGCAAGCTCTTTAAACCAATAGACCTCTTCTGAGCCAAAAGCGCCTGTTAGATTCGCATAGAACCCTGCAGAACCCGAAGAGTCCAAAGCCTGTGAATCATAGGAGCACTCAGCACATCATGCACGGCTCCCTGACATGACTTAACGACTCTTCCTTCTGATAGAATGGTGATGGTTTATAATGAAGACGTTTTATTTTTAGACGGAGGGAGGGGATCATGGGGTAGCGGGCCCTCTGCTTTCCGGAAGTTGTCTAGAACCAAGGCGTGCACGCGCTTGGAAGGCGTCTGCGATCGCTGTGCGCTGGCCTTTCAATGGATCCAGCGATTGGTGCTTAGGACTCGCTTGCGGTATATTGGAGTTATTATATAGGGATAAGGGAAAATAAAACGGAAACTACTATAGTATACTGGGGTTATATTGGGATAATGGATAAGAAAATGAAAACTAAGTAATATAGTCGAATGACCCCAATAAACATCACCTGTGCGGTACCCTGAGCCTTAATCCCAAGAAACATCACCTTGAAACCCTTTGACAAAAACAGTGATGTTTGCAAGCCTTATTCATGGTCCCTCAGATCCCACGCCAAACAAATACACTCACCAATCTTCCTAGTGAAACCTATACACTGACCAAACTCCCGGAATAAAACCCTACCTCGTATGCAACTGTTGATATGCTATGACGATCATGCTTGATCGCTCCGTTTCACCCATCAAAAACATGCCCACTACGATTCTTGTCACAACATGAGCTTCAAAATATAACGGATTCCGGGTTTTTTGCCTAAAGCATAAAAGGCATCTCAAGATCACTTCCACAAAAATGCCTACATCATTGGGTTTCAGAGACGCGTGTTGCATGAGCAAAAAACTCTAAACCCCGAACCCCTGAACTCTACCTGGACCCTCCAAGGAGTCCTAACAAGAATCATAACCAAAAAACACCTATCAAAACCGCAAGAGGAATTAAGAGTGAGTCCATGCCAATCACCGGGATGGAATCATGCGTTGACTGGGCAGCTGCCAAGGTACCGAAATTGGTTGCCGGAACAAACAAACCCTGTGTTTTGTATATTAACTTCGTCCGAAGTCCTCAAATGCAATCCCGTCAACGTAGGGGCATGAATATCTATCTCACTTTCAGACAACCTCTCTCGGCCATGGAAGAACAAATATGTTGATCGCCACAAAATACACGGGCCAGGTCTCTATTGAAGCTGCACTGTTCGAATAAGAAGGAAACGTACGCGCTCCTACTTCGGAAACAATCCTGGTTGCGCGGGTGTGTCCCGTTCACGCCTTCTCTTCAAGCAAGAATCATGACATTGGGGATGATGACTTTGGGGGTTTAGGATTTAGGGAAGACCTGACTGCTACAAGCAGTATGATGGTCTATACCTGCAGCAAGAGCAAGAATCAGAACAACAGCGATCATGCTACGGGTGCTTAAGGGCGAGTAGGAGAGTACAGGTACCAATACAAAGGTATATATGAGGATTATGAAGGGAGTCTTGTAATGATCTACTACCCCACTCTCCCTGAAGCACCAATAAGTCATGCGAGCTGTAAGGCCATAGAACGTTGTTTCACAGCGCAGGTCAAATGGTCGATTGTAAAGTTTCAAATTGGCATCCTGTTTGGAATACCTTAGCGGCAGCCATATTATAAGCGGGACCCGAAAAGGGACCATTATGTTGACAGCACCCCATAGCCAAACCCTCCTAAACAATCCTACACTACTCCATTATCCACTCCTTATCCATTTTGTGTTTCATTTGGTTCTGCATTCCTCCCTGTCTTCTACTTTGCACTACTTGACACCCCTCCTTATCGACTGCAGCCCAACCCCACGCCTTACTCATAAAGCCTCTCCCAGGAGCCTCGCTCCTCTCCTAACCAGGTTTATATAGGTCTTATATAGGTCATATATTAGTCTTATATAGGTATTATATAGGCTTCATTTAGGTTGTATATAGGTTTAAGAAAACTCCAAAGCAGTTCAGGATTGTATGCGCGAAAGTCCTCTGAACTTAGAAACCTCAAATTCCCGTGCGCTGAGCAAACCAAAATGAAGTTCTCAACATGGCAACACAAGCAAGGCCTCCATGCTCCAAAAATTTGGATGACAGTTAGGTGAGTGATTCTCTTTATCGAAAGAAATACTCACTACATGTTGCTGGTGTTCTGGGTTTTCTTTTGGGGCTCCTGCTGCACGCAAAAGATGTTTTAAAACGACCCTGGCGTCTGGTAAGACTCCAAAGAGACGTGCACTAACGCGCACTGCGAATTTGGATTTCTACTTCCCGGAAGATGAGCATAGGCCCCCATACAGCTCCCCTATATAAGCCCCAATATAACACCCTTTCAGGAGTTTAGACGATAGCTTAGATGAGAGAGACTCTGCGGTGCCTGACGTCGTAGCACCGGTGGAGCCCGAAAGGCGCCTGGTGAGCGGCTGGGGATGCTGTGGTGAGAATATCTTAATGGTAATAACTTAGGTGGACCCCCATCCAGTAATAGTGACTATAAGGGATAATAGAGATTATATGAGGGTCCTCTTATATTCTTATTACACCACTATTACAGGGTGGGGGGTCCTCCTAAGTAATAACCCTGGAAAGAATAGTAATGGGAACAGCACTTCGAGTAGTTGATCATACTGGTAGTGGTAATAATAATAGCAATAATTGAAACAGAGTGGTTGAGGCTCTTCCTGGATACCATCAAAATTTCCAATACAATGAATGGACATAGGTTCCTGGTAATGAACACAATAGGGAGGATACTAATCTACCAGTGGTCCCTTAATAGCCCAAATACTGACAATATGTCATGAAGTGCGAATGCGCCTACCTACCCCAAAAATAGCAAATCCAATTTCGCTGTCCTTCTTCTCCATTCGAATCTCCATTCCATAGTAGTTTCAACACTCTTTCTCATTACCCAATATACCCCTGGACCTAGTATATAATCCAACCTACGACCTCAAGACCTGAGCCCCAGCCATCTCGACAAACTGAAACGCCCCCAGCCGCTAAACAAGCCCAATCCCACAGAAAGCCCATCCAAACCTCACAATATCTGGATTAACTACTCCTGAACCTTAAACCCTGAAACCTGAACCCTAACCCTTTAAACCAAAACCCCATCATGAAATCTGCTGGAAACTAAAGATGGCAGTTTCCACAGAAATAGAGGACTCTAATATACACCCCACTAAAATCCGTACTGGGAATACCCACAAAAAACAGGCCTCCGATTTTTGAAAACTGTAAACCTGATCCGATATAAACCCGATAAAATGCTAGTTTGTACCACCCTTATTATGGGTAATACGGTATTCCCCAGAAACTAATCTTGGAAACCCCCCGAATGTCGTGAAGCTTCAAGTCTGCCTCGCACGGGAAAGCGTTCTGAGATGGTCTCCTGGGCCTGACATCACGGTTTAAGATTTAGAGTCAGACCTTTTAAGAATAAGAACAAGAAACATAATGAGGGGTGGAGGTTAGGTTTATGTGAACATATAAAAATATGTGTTCCTATCGTATCACTCATGCTATGTTGGGCCCTTACCCAGATTGTCAATGGCGATACAGCAGTACCCATTGTTTCAACAGCACTGGAAGTGTCAGTTCGGATGGCTTGGCGACGGCTTGATGCAAACAACTGCGGCGGTGGCAACGCTGGTGGTGCGGCAGCAGCTCCCTACATCCTAAACCAGCTTCAACGCAGTTTGTGTTATTGCATCCTACAAGTCGCAATAAGATTGTTAGGGCCTGGACACTGGAAGCCTTGCACTGCCTTACAGATCCTATGAAATCCCTTTGTCGCCCCTAGACAACCACCTGCCAACCCTTGCACCAACATGTATGCAATAAACGGAGCTGCCTTTTACTGAAGAAAAAAATACCATAACCAGACTGGGTTGTGGTCCGAACCCTCTGCGCAACAACCCGGAGAAACGGCGCTGGTTCCTCCAAGGTCCAGCTTTCTAGCCTAAAATCAAGTGGATCCCATTGAAGATCTAAGAAATCTTTAAATCCAGGTCAAACCCAACTCCCTGATCCCTAAAAGGGCGGCGGTGTTTTTGTTCCAAGATTCGGCTCCACCTTTTTTTTTCCAAGGTTTGGCTCGACCCCCCTGTCGTTTCTTTGTAACTGTCATCATTTTTGGATTCTTAGATACGAAAATTGTCAACCGTCACAGGGGTCGCGGGGGTCACGGTCGCCATCCTCGTAGCTGTCGACGTTTTTCGACTCTCGGATGATGTTCTAAATTCAAAAAAAGTCGACAATTACAGGGATCGTGGAAGGCAGGGTCGCCATCCTCGTAACTGTCGACGTTTTTGGACTCTCACACCTTCTTGGAGATTCTAAAGTGTCGACTGTCACGGGGATCTCAGGCGTCAGGGTCGCCATCCTCGTAACTGTCGACGCTTTTGAACTCTCGGATCACCTTAGAACTTGAAAACAGTATCGGAATGTCGTTTCCTGCTTAGCGCTGCTAGGTTTTGCCTGCAAATGTGGCGCTATAAATATGAGCGGGGAGGTTTGCTGGGGCGCAGCCTTTTCTATCTGCAAAACATCGAATAGAACGGCAAAGCGTTACTTCTTGCTACGTCTTGCAAAGATTTGTTTGCTCAGAAGCTGCCCACAAAAAATGAGCGGGGGGTTCGGGAGGGTCCAACCCACCCCATTTGCAAAACATCTAATGAGATGAGAACATGTCGTTTCTTGCTGAGCTCTGCTAGGTTTTGCGAGAACATGTCGCTTCCTGCTCAGCGCTGCTAGGTCTTGCCTGCGAATGCGGTGCTATAAATCTGGGCTAGAAATATCCATGAATAGGCTCTTAATATTTATGTGGTCTTTTGTGATCTTAGTTAAGGTCCTCAGCAAAAATGACACCTTGAATTCAGGCTTAGACTCATGTAGCGATCCTGGAAATGAAGTTGTTTGAGTCCTGAGAAGCCAAGGAGCCACCGAAGCCGAGAAGCCGAGAAGCC
>CAJNIZ010000295.1:0-28217 GCA_905231905.1 Symbiodinium pilosum | reverse complement strand
CCCTAACCATAATCCCGTTTGTGTAGCAAGAGCATACGCTGACCAGAGCATCCATGCCCTAACCATAATCCCGTTCGTGTATCAAGACATGGTCAAGCGACAGAAGAGCGCCAATCTGGAATCCTTTCACGTGAGTCATGCAAAAAATGAATGAATTTGCGCGGAAGGTGAAACGGCGCAAGGCTCGTCAGTGTGTTGTTGCAGGAACGCAATGCATCGACAGGTTCTGGCAGACGCATGTCCCCCACTCCTTGCACAGCAAGGAAGGTCCAGGCAAGGGTGTCTCTCCTACCGTCCTGGACTATGTGCACTCCTTCCTCAGGCGGTACAATCTGCTGAGGATGTCAACATGATGAAGGCTCTGGGAGCCATCTGCTGAAAAAAGATATTTGCATGCGTGTTTTGCCCAAACTACTTTCTGGGTTCCTAAAGCCTCCTAGGAGTTATGTGTACGAAATACTGGCAGGCACAGTGTTTTGCAGCCTTCGTATGCTCAAACGCACTAGTTTTGAGCGATTATGCTTTTGGCCACACCATGAATCCCCTGCAAAAACCAATACTTCGCGAGAGTGCCCCAGAGGTCCACGAGCCCGAAACGACCAGGCAAACTATGCACATGCAACCATGTAGGAACCCTGAGATGCGTGCGGCGTACTAGGAAACGGTGCTTGGATGCAAATTGCACAAGCAACTAAACCCTAAACCCTAAACCTTAAACCCTAAACCCTAAACCTTAAACCCTAAACCCTAAACCCTAAGGTGCACTCGGGCACCTTGTCAAACTAATGCCCACAGTTGTCAAGGCCCAAGGTCACGCCGAATCAGTGCCAGCTGCATTCCGAAACAGGGCAGGCGGGTGGGCGGGAGCAAAACAAAGAAGAAAGCTTGCAACAAGGCAAGCAGCACTTGCACCAGCAACAGGCTTCAACAAGCATGGGCTGACGCTGTGTCTAGTATAGGGTTTGTGGCGCGCGCTGGCCATAAGCCCACCTACTCCAGTATGAGCCTATCATACAATCCTGCTCTGACTGCAGCTCCCCATGCTTTGGAAACTCCAGACTCACAAAAGAAAGCTAACCGTGGCAGCCTAGTGCCCTTACCCGGTCTTGTTTGTATAATCTTATTTACGTTTGGGGTCCAGGTAGACTCTGCACTCAGACTGAGGCACTGAAGCTTGACCTCTCGATCAACTACGACCCTAAAATCTTGAACCCTGCGCTCGAAGACCTTTGGGGGTTCTGGGGTCCCTACAAGTGGGAATCGTGGAGTGGGTCAGAGTATGATGTTAGGGCACATTACATTCTACATATACATCTAGATGAGGATCATTAAGACATCTACTAGTAGTCACGTTCTTTCGTCACGTTCTTTCCAACCCTAAGCCCTAGACCCCAAAATTATTTCCACTTTGCAGTTGGTTCCGAAGCACACCCATTAGCATGCGTCACAGGTTCGCCGGTGCATCCCTTGTTTGTCAACTTCTGCTGGGGTGTAGGGTTGCGACTGACGGTTCTATAGTGCAGGGTTTAGGTTTGAGGGATTTTGGTTTAGAGTTTACAAGGCGCTGTTGTGCATCCAGACCGAGATGGCGGATTCCATCAGAAGCCCGTGGAGCGTGATTAGGCCCCTTGACGTCACGAAGGCCGGCTAAGAGATGCAACAAGACCATTTATGCCCTCGTCACCTTGACCCTAAAACCTGAATAATTGCAGTAGTCTCTCTTCCAGTCCTTACATAATCTTACAGGTACGTTAAACACCTCAAACCCTATATGACATGGGCCCTGGCTTTTACCTGCTGCCCAGAGTATATGTTTAGGGCTTCGGGTATTTAAGGACAACTGCCATAGGCCCCCCCCTAGGTTTCCTCTAAATTTGCCTTCATTAGCCATAATTATCTCTGAATAGCCTTAATAAAGGGAGAGCCAGGAGCTTGGTTCGTGGTTCATGGTTTAGGGAAACTTGCTGCAGCGAGAGTAACTCTAACCCGTAAACCCTAAACCCCTCAAAGTTTTCAAAAAAGCTTTCGGTGTTCATACATGAGGCTGGGCAGAAAGCAGTGATCGGGCGGGAGCTGGAGCAACCTATAGCCCGGGCATAAGGTTTCGGAGCGTACTATGTCAGAGGAATATTGATGTAGAATTCCTAAATCCTACAAGAAGGGACCAGAACCCTCAACCCCTCATAATTGATAATCAATGAGAAGAGTTGCAGTGCAATGAGGCCATAGACTACGCAGCAGGTGATTGTAGGGAACGACGTCTCCGTCCGCTCGTGCCCTGGGGTGGAAATGAACAGAACCTGCCAAACGACTTTGACCTTAGGGCTTAGAGTAAGGGGTCTAGGGTGTAGGGTTTATGGTGTGGGGCTTGGGCTATTCTGAGGAATTTGAAGGAGTTTATGGCGTGTTGGTCTAGGACATAGTGATATGTGTTCAACGTAGCCTCGCGGCGTTTGATGGTAATAGATCTGCGAAAAGACATGGCCGACCTTCAATTTTGACCCCGAGGTTTCAACAAGCAAGGGGTGTGCTTCAGGGTTCCATTTTCCAAGCCCAGAGGGTCAATAATTACGCGTTCGGGTTTTGGGTAATAAAATTACTATAATACTATAGTCCAGGCTTTGGGTAAGTATATGATTATTAAGTACTCGGACCCTTGCAAAAGCATGAGAACACTTCGGATTGGGTCATTCCTCCTTTGCAAATAACAGTTCCCACAGCGGATAATTGGAGTTGTAATCGCCCCTCAATAAAACACCCTTTTAAGGACAGCAACTGGGAGGGGAAAGACGCAAGAAGCTTCGACGGTCTCAACTTGCGCTTAGACCCCAGCTGTTTAGGGTTTAGAGCTTAGGGTTTAGTGAGGAAGCCCTTCATGCGCCTTAATGTAGGGGCTAGAAGGGCTAGGGGTTTGGGCTTACAGGGTTCAGGCAATCTGGATTTGGGGGTTGATTACCCTGAACCACTCGAATGTAATTCCTCTCTGCGATCCGCTTTGTGGTAGGAGTCTCTTTTTTTTGAGACCCGCAAAGGGCACTGCATCAGAGGATCTAAGTAATGTTTGAGGAAACTGTACCGCGCTGCCAATAAATAGAAAACCCCCACACAGCTACCTTTTAGATGGACAATCGTCTTGTTGGTGCCCTTTTCGGGATTCCCTGCTAATTTGGGGAGGGGTACCCCGAAATACACACCAAAACCCTATTCCCTTGATGAAAACAATATACCGTAAACCTTGAAAAGGCAAAGCTCAATTACCTGGACGCCAGAAGTAGGTAGAATAATAGCCCAAAACCCTTAAAAACAGCCCAAAAGGCTATTATTCTACCTACTTTTGGGGTGCAGGTACTTCCAAAGAAACCTGACGACTGCGCCCCAAGCAGCCAAAGCACCTTCTTGGACGTCGTGTTAGGGTTAGGGTTTAGGGTTTAGGGTTCAGGGTTTAGGGTTTAGGGCATGGCAGCTTTTAAAGAACACTACAAATCCCTTTTGTTTTTTCGGAAACCTTCATATGCACTTTCATACCCCTAAATGGCCCGCATGAGCGCAGCCTGTATAGGAAGCCCAAATGCATGGAACCCACCCGACATCTTGGAACGCTTGGTTGTAGCAAGCCAACAGCCCTTACCAAAGGACTCTGGGGTCAGCGTTTGTGGTCCTGAGCTAGGTTCCCCAGTAACTCCTTCATAAGAAGGGTACCCTTTTTCCTAATTTTCAGTTGTAATAAGAAGACCCCCAAATAAAAAGGGCAAAAGGGTACTACTGGGGTACCTAGTGAGTGTGGGGTTGAGCGTTTGAGGTCTGGGGTGAGGGGTTTGGGGAAGTTCGCATTTATGCTCGAAGTGGCCAAGCAGGAAAGCCAACCCAAAGCCCAAAACCCTAAACACTCAAAGCCCAAATCCTGAAGCCTACCTGGACCCCAAAAGTAGGTAAAATAGCCCAAAACCCCTAGGAAACAGCCCAAAGGACCATTATTTTACATGCTTTTGGGGTTCAGGTAAGCCCTAAAACCCAAATCCTCAACCCTAAGCCCTAATTAGACCTTAAATCCGGAAACCTAAAACCTACATACCAAACCCTGAACCCTAAACCCTAAATCCTAAACCCTAAAACCTCAGACCTTAAACCCTAAAGCCCTAAGCCCTGAACCTTAAAATCCTAAACCTAAGCCCAGCAGATCAGTCAACCTTCATGGCAACGAATGCCGCTATGACAACGACCAGCAGCACACGCAGCCTCATGGCACGAGCCAAGGCAAATTGGGCAAAGGCAAATTGGGTTTGGGGTTTAGGCGTTAGTTTGGATTTAGGGTTTAGTTTGGATTTAGGCTTTAGAAATTAGGGTTTAGGGTTCAGGGTTTTAGGGTTGAGGGGTTGGGGTTTGGGGCTGAAGTTGCGCGATTTAGGGTTTAGGGTTTGGGGTTGACACCTTGCCCTAAGGGTCCAACTACCCAGCAAAACAGTGGCTAATGGAAGTATACTGTGGCCCGAATGGGCTAGTATCCCGCGGGGTCACTTGCGTGAGTCGTGGATTGACGGTCCTAACTACATGTTCTTGCTTGACTGCAGTCGTTTGCTGGTGAGTAGAAGGTCGCGAGAGATAAGACGCAAAAGGCGCACAGCCGTCTTTCGGGAGTCCCTTTTAGACGTATAGTTCCAGTTCCGCAAGAAGCCTTGCGGAGCCCCCCACCGTCACCTAGTATGGGCCCCCTCAGCCTAAAGAACTTGGCCCACGCACAGTATCACAGGTCATGAGGGGCGCAAGACCTTGAACTGAAAGCAGGCTTCAGACTAAGTTTTGGGGTACAGGAAGTTAGGATTTCAGGCTTGGCAGCCCCGACGCTGATCCCGCCATACTTTGCGCTCAAATGAAGCTATACGAAGGTTCTGTTCAAGTGGCCAACCTTCGACTTGATTCGGGTTTAGGGCTTTAGGGCTAAGAGTTTGTGGTTGGGAGGGATCAAGGGAATGGATCCCATGAAGTCCCGATGTAACCTTCTGTCAGTACTCCCCATAAGAAAGCCCAACACTCCCTGATAAGCACCAACGAGCCCTGAACCCCAAACCCTGAGCCCTAAACCCTATAGACCCTAAAACCCCAAACCCTGAACCCTTAGCCCTGAACCCTAAAACCTAAGCCCAAAAATCTAAGCCCTGGACCCTAAAATCTTAAACCCGCGAACGCTGAAGCCCGAAGTGCGAGAGCCCGACCTGGGGTCCAATTTTTTCCAGCAAAATCATGGCCCAACACCACTCAAACAGCCAACAAAGGCCATCATTCTGCATGGGTCACGTCAATACCTGAACCCTTACAGTAGGTAACATAATAGCCCCAAACCCTTAAAATCAGCCCAAGAGGCCATTGTTCTGTATACTTTTGGGGTTCAGGTATATCCTACATAAGTCAATGGACATGGGTTCCTTATTAGGGACGCTACTCGTGACTATACTTAACCACAAGCAGGACTCCGTCCAGGAGCCCTTACAACATTGACAGTAGCTCATATATTCGTGGGGTCCAGGTAAACCCAAACTCTCAAATCCTGTGGAACCCCAAGCCCCGAACCCTAAACCCTACGTAAACCCCTGAACCCTAAACTCTCCTCGTAACCCAGAGACCCTTTACTTTGCGAGAGCGAGGAGCAGGATGACAAGACCCATAGGAAGAGAGCTTGTCCTTGGTGCGAGCAGGCCCAAGTAGGTATGTACGGTTTAGGGGTTTAGGGTTTAGGGTATTAGGTTTAGAGGTAGGTATGTACGATTTAGAGGTTTAGGGTTTAGGGTTTCGGGGATTAGGTTTAGGGGTTTAGGGTTCAGGGGTTCTGGGTTTAGGGGCTTAGTAGCCTAGGTTGAAGTGCGGAAGGGTTCAGGGGTTAAGGATGTAGGGGTTCAGACGGCTTATAGGGATGAAGTGAAAATCAAGCCGAAAAGAAAATAAGCATGACTCAATAGCATGCCGGGATTACAACATTGTTTATTCTGATTAGGACTTTGGAGGTACATGGAGGTTGATCGGACCGTCCTTTCGTGAAATTATTCAGGATCCCTGTCTTTTCTAGTCACTCTAAACCATATAGTCCCGCTTGAGTAGTTAGAATATGGGGTATATGGGGATATTATTTAATATACCCAAAGCCATATTCTATCTACTTCAGGGGAACCATAAGCCCTGAACTGCCTTTGAGGAAAGGTTGGTTTGATCAACTACCACATCACGGCAGAACATACTTTCGCTTCCCTCTGTAATACGAGCCGGGGGGCAACAAGTACGTGTGTACGTTTGCCCCCTGGCACAGGAAAGCTGCATTGACAAGTGCATCTACGACGCACTACCACTATCGCATCACAACACGATGAGCTCGGTTGGAAAGGTCAGGGTATGTCTTTCTCATCGGGTTGGGTTGATGAGAAATCCGTCTATAGCATCCTAATCCAAGACTCCTGCGCTTGAGGCCCCCTCCTGTGGCAGTACAGCTCAGTTTCCGGCCAAATTCTACCCATATCAGGATGAAATCGCTTGACTGAAACAATCACGCCTGGGGGCAAATATCCCCCTGTCATCTCCTGTCATTAGCAGCGCTGGCGGTCCGGCGGCAACGGCGGTCCCGGCGGCAGCTTCCCTGGCGCCCTCAGGCGCGTCCATTTTGCCAACTGCAAACAGAGACGTTGTCGAAGTTGATTGTGGTTGCGCTGTCTGTCGTCCAGCATGTGAGCTACAGTCTATACTCCTAGTATCCCCCTGGATAGGCCCGAGAATGCTCCTCTTGCATGATCCCCTATAAAACCCCCCTTAAGGAGTTTAGACCCTAAACCCTAAATCCTAACCAAACCTTATATAATCCCCTATATAACCTCCTCTAAGGAGTTTGGACTATAGCTCATGTGCTGGGCCGCGGCTCAAGGATTTGCTGGCAAAGTTTGTTACGGATGTTTAGGCTCGGGGTTCAGGGTTCAGGGTGTAGGGTTCAGGCTTGGGGTTTCGGGTTTGGGATTAAAGTTCTTGAGGTTTGCAGGCCTTAAGGTAGGATTCTTGGCGTGAGGGCTCGCCCGAAAACTCGGTCAAGCACGCAAACTCTCCATTAGTCGTGTCTAGGATGTTTGCAGCCTGGCCCCGAGGCCCGGAAATCCTGTAATAAAAACATTGAGGATCCAAGGTTTAGGGTTTAAGGGTCAGGGTTTGGGGTTTAGGGTTCCAAGTAACTGAATACAGGTTGGCGCCCAATGTAAGGATTGTAATTACTTGTATACTTGGATCCCTGGGGAAAGTGATCCGCCAGCAGACACATCGTTTTGACACTACGTCAGCATGCCAACAAAACCAATAGCTAAGCAACGCGCCAACACTCAATGCCCCATGTAATCACAACACTCCGGGCATGGAAACCATCACCTTTCCTGTCCTGGAGACAGCACGACTTCCGTAGTGTTTACTGTTTTGTAAGAGCCTGAGCAAAATTCCTTCGTGACTTCATCTGCCACAAAACCACCGAACCCACAGCGCGTTCCTTTGCATTTTGCGAAGCAGCACGACTTTTGTGCCTGTAAGGCCCACTACTGTTGATGGATTAAATCTTGCACCACCTAAGGGCCCTAAACTACTGTAATTCCTAGGACTTTAGGGACTTAAGGTGGTGCAAGATTACTTCCATCAACCGTATGTCATTCGAACTTCACCACCCCACAGTTGTTGCCCTAGGGATCCAAGTATACAAATAATACCTACATTGGGCCCCAAAGTCTGTAAATATTACCTACATTGGGCTCTTTGGATCCCTAGGGTTGGGTTTATTGAGTTTAGGATTTAGCGCTCAGGGTGCGAGGATCAGGATTAAGCAAGACTGCTGAACTCCATCCAGGAGCTCTTACCAGGACCCTCCTTGTACCCTTAATTGGGGATATATGGTCCCTAATAGTGGGTACTTAGGCCCTTATAGTGGGTACTCAGGCCCTAATAGAGGGTAAATGGAGCTCCTATGCAGTTTCAGTTGTGGGTTTGCTCTGGCTTCTTGGTCAGCGAGTACAATAAACTCGCCGAGAAGGAACTCCGTAGGAGGCTCTCCGTAAACCCTGGAAGATTGGCCGCGCTGAAACATGGTTTATGGTTTAGGGTTCATAAGGCGTAGATTTCTCAAATTTGAATCAGAATACCCTGGAAGATCCTACATGTAAATGGTGATCAGATTATACGTGTCCATGCTAGGGAATTCGTAAAAATGTGTGAAGCACTCATATGCGTTTTATACTTGCTGTGCAAATACAAGTATATTTGTGCGTGAATATGTAGACATAGCTAAACACTATACCGCATCAGAAACTAGACCAAGTCAAAGATCCTACCCGACACTCTAAACCCTTTCAACGAACCCCCCCGAAAGGACCCCTAAACCATAACCCTCAAACCGTAACCCTGAACCCTAAACCCTATAAACCCTAAATTGCGCGTGCCAAGATGCAACTGAAGGCCAGGGTCTTGCCCGGAAGTACGCTGCGACGCCAAGACACCTCGCAGCCCAAATGGGTAGTTCGGGGGAAAGGGTCCAGTGTTTAGGGTCTAAGGACTGGGAAGAGGATAAGGGTTTAGGGTTACGGGTTTAGGGAAAGGGTCCGGGGTTCAGGGTTTAGGGTTCGGGGAAAGGGATGAGGATTAAGGGTTTAGGGAAAGGGTCCAAGGTTTAGGGTTTAGGGTTCGAGGAAAGGGTCCAGGGTTTAGAGTTAAGGGTTTAGGGTTCGGGCAAAGGGTCCAGGGTTTAGGGTTTAAGGATTGGGGAAGTGTCCAGGGTTTAGGGCTTAGGGAAAGGGTCCACGGTTTAGGGTTTAGGGTTCTGGGAAAGGGTCCAGGGTTTAAGGGTCCAGGGTTTAGGATTTAAGGTTTGCGGAAGGGCATAAGGGTTTAGGGTTTAGGGGGTTTAGGGTTCGGGAAAAAGGTCCAGGGTTTAGAGTTCAGGGTTTAGGGCGTGGGGAAAGGGATGAGGGTTTAAGGTTAAGGGTTGGGGAAGGGTCCAAGTTTAGGGTTTAGGGTTCTTTACGGTTTGGGGAAAGGGTCCAGGGTTAAGGGTTTAGGGAAATGGTCCAGGGTTTAGGGTTATGGCTAAAGGTTCAGGGTTTGGGGAAGGGTTTAGGGTTTAAGGACAAGGGTTAAGGGCTACAAGTTTCGGGATAAGGGTGTAATTTTCAGCGATAAGGGTATAGGGTTTGAGGCTTGAGGTTTAGGGTGGTGTGGCGATAGATGGGGATAACTAGGATTATTGCAAGGCCTGCATGGATTATATGTATACATAGTACCAGGGCTCAGACACAGACCTGCTAAGTCCTTCTGACCCTCAAGTGGGTATGCTTATGTTACAAGAGGCGGCACTTACCGGGATGTAGGAACAAAGGGCAAGGGAAAGTAATTCAGAAACAGATCATGGCAAACAATATGGAAACTGTGACGATATGGGACAAGACGCATCAACTATTGCCTGGAAAAGATTCATGTAGACCTGTGATTAATCACCCCCATCCCTTTAACGGGGATTACAATAAGGATCCTAATGTTACGGCCCCTTCAGAGGAGGAGTGGGCTTATTCATCACGGGTCCCTAAACCCTAAACCCTATGCCATGAAAGAGGGACTACGGGTCTGACTTGTTGCCAAACACTACTATGTGGCACTTAGGACCCCTACTAAAGGTTTATTTAGGGTTTAGGAGTATGACGGAATCGCAAAGGGTTAAGGGTCTGAGGTCCAAGCTTAGTCCCAAGGAGACTAGTGCTATACATAAATCGTGAAAACGAAAGTATAGAAGATTACCTGATGGTAGCTTGGGATCTTTCCTACCTCGCACCCAAAGCCCAACAAAAAACCGCCTATGGCCTATAATTACAACACTGTATACACCTAGTGTCAATTTCGTGCTTTCCTTGTCCCATTTGATCCTCCATTGTTGGGGTTGAATATCCACATACGCCTGAATCCAAATATACACACCTCCCCCGAAATTGGACACCAATGCCCTAAACCCCAGACCCGAAATCCTAAACCCCAAATCCTTACCCTAAACCCCAAACCCTAAATCCTAAATCCGAAACCCTAAACAATACATACACTTCACCGGTCTGAGGAACCGTATATATGAGCTGTAGCCTAAACTCCTAGTGGGACGGACATAAGTCTTGGTCAGTGGCAGGTGAGAAAGTCAAACAGGTGTCGACGAGTCCAAATCATGCTACAATAACTAGTAGAGGCAGTTGGTCAGTTCCTAGGTGTCAAATGCAAAGTGCCAAGAATTCTTTGCAAAAACATAATTTGCTTGCGAGAATCCTGCTGCTACGAGTGAAAGACATCAGCCGGCAAATTAGTGGCTTCTCTGCGGGCAGCTTGCAGTGCCCAAGGATGTTTTCCAAGAGGTATGTTCTTGCGGCAGAACGTACACCAGTGCACGGAACTCCAAGTGGGAGATGGGCCAACTCCACAAAGCGATCAAGGTGTGCGCTCTAGAATTTAATCCGTACGAAGGCCACCTGAAAGCGCTTGCCAGGTCTGAGGATGGTACTTTTAATGTCCTCTCTGCTTCGCTCAGCCCAACGTTCAAGAGGGAGTTGTGTTATGCATACAATGGCAATAGAGAGAGAGGCCTGTGGATGCTCGCGTAAGTGTAAGACTTGCCTAACCCAAGCGGGAGACCCCTTTTTCTGCCTGAAATTAGGAATAGGCCAACTTAAAAACTCCAAGTGTCCCCAGTAGTAGCCCCTATAGTAGTCCCCTAAATACGCCCCTCTATAATGCCGCTCTAAGGAGTTTAGACTTTAGCTCATATGCGCCTTCACTCCGCATTCCCAGTCCCCCACCCTCCCCCCACCCCTTCCAACGGTATGGTCTCCATCTTGGCGGTTTAGGGTTTAGTGTTCAGGGTATAACTATAATCCCAAGAAACATGAACTCTCCGTAGCTAAACCCTCCTTACAACCATGTATAAGCCCTTACCACAAGACCCAGCCCAGACGACCACAGAGGGGGTTATAAGCCCTCGATAAAACTCTATGGGGCCGCCCATCAGAAAACTCTTTAATCTAATCTTTTGAGAGCCGTCTATAATATGTAACCCCCCCCATACCCAACCCCTTTTTTAGGGTACCTAACTTTGTACATAGCGGTACTAGACGCAAAGTGAGTACCCCAACAAGGGGGTATGGGGGTCTAGGTATTCCAAGTGTATATCCAAACCCTGAATCCTAGACCATAGGCTCTAGACCCAAAACCCTACAGGAGATCTATTCAAGCTGCTTCTATCTAACAATGACCCCATAATCACGAAACCGCCCATCTAAACCAGAAATCCTAAGGCAAGACAGGCGGCCGGATTCCAAAATCCAAGCGTTTGAGTCGCGGTCCATGCACTGGAGGCTGGATCCTGTAGGGTTCAAGGTTTAATCCCTAAACCCTAAACCCCTAAACCCTAATCCATACAGACAGTGGATGGAGGAAATCTTTCACCACCCTATTTTACTGCGTGCCAATGGAATTTACAGTACATTGAGGATCTTAGGTTTTAGGGTTTAGGCTCAAGATTTCTTCCATCCGCAGGAGGGCCAGGGAATAGGGTTAATCTTTGGGGTCTAAGGCTTGAGGTTTAGGGCTGAGGGTCCAGGATTTGACCACAAGCTAAAAGGCGAAAATGGGTCCCTGCATATTGCCACTGTACCACTCGTACTGAGTGGGGCCTAATCCACGTCTTCCAAGAGATTCTAATACCCCAAACCCCACCACCCAAAAGGGAACAACGTAACACGCTCTGGGTATTGTCAACACAGAACCAACTCCCGTATCACATGAAGGAGAGAATGTCTTTCACCTCTCCCCAAACCTTAAAGCCTACACGCTAAACCCTACCAATTCGACATGTTTGCAACATGTTCTAGTATACTACAATGGGAATTTTCAGTTTTAAAGGGGGGTGCGAATATCAGGGGATGGGATTAGTTAGGACTTTGTTACCCCCAAATAAGGATCTACAAGACATACGCGGGTCATACAGTTGAGACTCAAAACCCTGCTTGACCTAAATATGCAGACCTCCAAAAATTCCCAAGGCATAAGGCACTTGGGGCATACAAGACAATGCAAGGACCATACAGGAGAGAGAGATATAGAGAGCCGGACCGGGGGAGGGGTTAGAGAGTGCTTAGTTATGGGACTCCCTTTACCCTAGTTTGGAGTACACCCCACAAAACGTAACCGAAAAAGTATTCAAGTGTAGTACTCCAATATTGGGTTTATGACTACCTGGAGCCAAAAGTGCTTAGAATAACTGCCCTTTTGCTGTTTGTATGGGCTTTAGACCTTTGTTTTACATGTTGTGGGGGCCAGGCAGCAGGCAGAGGTCTTCACGACCGTTTCTACATAAAGCCACCATTTCGGGCAAGGGCGGGTACGGTCGATTTGACCTGTGTCGACCACCATTGCAGTGGCACAGCACCCGCTTGGCCTTTGACATCGCCATAGCCACAGTCTGGAACCTGCTTGTGGCACTCAGGGTCTAATGGACATCCAGGGTTGCAGCTGCGGCAAGGAAGCACTTCAAGTATAGCAAAGGTGCTCAGGAGACAACACCTTGGTCCTCTTTGCGAACAAAAAGTTCGGATTGGCCCTCATGACCTTCACACTGCTGTGCGCCTCAGCCATTGCTGCATCGGCCCGCCTCAGTTATTGGGGTCAACTAGTCCATCTGCCAAGTTGGACGGTTCAGGTTTTAGGGTTTGGGGTTTAAACCCTAAACCCCAAGCCCGGTATAGCGACCCTAAACCCCACCTGCACCCCCAAAAGCAGGGAAGATTATAGCCCAAAACCCATCAAAAATGGCCCGCCATTATTCGACATACTTTGGTGTTTCAGATAGATGCTAGATCCCAAACCCCCCAACCGTCCATACTCTGTCTGGCAAGGAGTCCTCTGTCTGTGACCCTTCGCGACACGTCTCGCGAAGGCTTCCTGATTGCACAATTTGCCATAATACAGGGTTTACTGGTTAGCGGTTTAGGGGGTTAGGGTTGAGTTTGCTTTTTAGGTGTTAGGGCTTAGGTTTCTAAACCCCAAGAAGCATAATTAGATACAAAGGGGAACGTGGGCGTGTTTCTTAGGGATTATAGGAAGATCGTTTTGAGAAATCCTACACCCTCATGCGCGCACGGCATTAGCAAAACAAAACCTTTCCCATACTTGTTCGCGTCAGACTTGCTCGGTCTCAAGTTTGGGGTCTCACGCTGAGGGTCCGTGGTTTAAGGATTAGGCTTTGGGGGTTGCGGATTGTTTGGCTTTATACCCCTCGGACTTTTTTGTGGATTGGTTTAGGGCTTTGGATTCTTGCAGAAATCTGAAAAACACTGAATATTCTCCATCTACACTCTGGGTATGATGGTTTAGGGTTTAGGGTTTAGGCACTGAATGTTATCCACCTGCACTCTGGGTATGATGGTTTAGGGTTTAGACCCTGAATATTTCCACCTACACTTTGGGTATGACTTGTATCAAGGACCTCCTAGTATGCCCCTTACTAGCCCGTATAATACTCCCCTATATAATTTCCTATAGAACCCCGTGAAGGAGTTTAGATGCTAGAACCCTAAATCCTAAACCCTAAAACCTATATGAGTCATAGTATCCCCCTTAATAACCCCTTTTGTAGTCCCCTATAGAATCCCCTTTTTAATCCCCTTCAGGGAGTTTAGGTTATGGCTCATATAATCCCCCATATAACCCCCTTTAAGGAGTTTAGACAGTAGCGCACACAGACCAACACTTTGAGAAGCCACCAAGCAACTCTCCCTTCCTGACTGCAAACCCTTTGGGGCACCTTTATCACTAGAGTTTAGGGTTTAGGGTTAACGTTTTAGGGTTTATGGGTTTAGGGTTGAGGTTTTAGGGTTTTGTGGGTTTAGGGTTAGGGTTTTTAGGGTTTATGGGTTTAGGGTTAAGGTTTGAGGGTTTATAGGTTTGGGTGTAGGGTTAAAGTTTTAGGGTTTAGAGGCTTGCGGCTAAGGTTTTAGGATTTGTAGGTTTGGGTTTAGGGTAATTCGGCGAACATTCCCTAGAACCCGAACTAGGTACGAGTTACATGAGCCGCTGTCTAAACTCCTAGTATCCCCCTGAATAACCCCTATAAGAGTCCCCTATATAATCCCCTATATAACCCCCCTTTAAGGAGTTTAGACTATGGCTCATATAATATATAACCCCAAACCCTAAACCCCAAACCCCAAACCCTAAACCCTAAACCCTAAACCTCAAACCCTAAACCCTAACCCCCTCACATAGTAGCCTAATCATCATGCGTTTGCTGGGTAAAGGGCTATTATCGAACCTGAAGCTCCAGACCCCAGGCGCTAAGCCTTAATGGAACCTATAGGGTTTAGGGTTTAGGGGTTTAGGGTTTAGGGGTTTAGGGGTTAGGGTTTAGGGTTTAGGGGTTTAGGGTTTAGGCTATCTTCCACTCTTTGCTCTTATATCTCCGTATACACCCTTGTATACTCCCATCTAACCCCCTATCTCCTCCATTCAAAGCTGATGTACAACCCTACTGGGCAACCAAGCAACCACGAAAACCTAAGCGTCCAAGCACACAAAACCTAAGCCCTAAACCCTAAGCCCTAAGCCCTGAGCCCTAAAATCTAAGCCCTGATCCTAAGCCCTCAGCCCTGAGCCCTAAAACCTCAGCCCTTTCAGACCCCAAATCCGTGCCGTTGAGCTGCGCAGTGGCTGGCGTAGAAGACTTGCTGCCGCGGCTCTCGTCGACTGGCATGATCCTGGGATGTATTGCAGGGCTGATAAGACTTAAGGCTTAGGGTTTAGAGTTTAGTTTTTAAGGTTTAAAGCTGTATCTGAACTCCAAAAGTTTGTGAATAATTGCCCCTTGGGCTGCTATAGGTTTTGGGGCCGCTATCTTACCTGGGTTCAATGTCTGCGGGTTGTTTGGCTTTAGGAGGGTTGAAGCTAATGTAAACCCATGATTAAGGGGGTTTTAAGGGCCTGAATATTAGGATCCCTATTATAATCCCTAACTAAGGGGAGTGGGTTTATTACTCACGGGGCTGGGTTATGGGCTATGGGAGTTTGAGTTTCAGGTTTCACTGTTTCAGGGCAAAGGTACAAGGTATGGTGCTCAGGGTCTGGGGTAAAGACATGGTAGTTTCCCAAAATAGGGGGACCCCAATGTAGACCCCAAAGTACTATAATCCTTCACATTGGGACCCCCAAAGGGTTTTAGGGTTTTGGGCTAAGGGATGCGGGAATAGTCTTCGAGGTTTGGGGTTTAGGGTTTAGGGTTTGACCTGTGTCATGAGGATGCCACCAAACAGGCTTGTTCAAAGGCTCCAAGTAGTGCTGAACATCTCCGAGCGCACAAGCTTCAAGCCAGCAATCGGTCTGATGCATCCACTTGCATCAAACAAGAAGATGAAAGTTCTACGCACAGCCAGCTTGCCTCCACGTGCTGCCAGCGTTCTCTCTCCTGGAGAGCTTCATGCGTTAAGCTTACTCAATGCCCCCGTTAGAGCACATCATATGACAGGATAAGCGCGCTGCCCAGGATCGGCCAGGAACAGCCTCTTGCACAATAGTGACTTGTCCCTGTTCGATACTATCGATACTGCACAGATTCACAGCGCACCTTTGCACAGCATCTTCTTTTAGGGTGGGCTTTAGCATTTAGAGATTAGGTTTCGGGTCTAAGGTTTAGTGAACCCGAAGCATCCCGAAGAAATCAAGCCCAGACAGCCACCTAGCCCCGAATGACCTCTTCTTGTTTTAGGGTTTAGGGGTTCAGGGTTTAGGGTGAATCATTTAAGGGCTTCTTGTGCAAATTGAGGAATACTCCTCAAACCATGATCTAAATATCATGCTAAGTATATTCCTTAGTTATGGCACCCTGTCCCTACAAACCTCCTTGCAGGCCTCTTTTCATGTTTTTTGTGAGTTTGACATTCCATTTGACTCTCTACTTTGGGTATATCCCTATGCCCTAAACCCTAAATCACTAATCACCAAACCCTAAATCCAAAACCCTAAATCCTAAATCCCAAGCACTAGATCGGAATCCTGAATAGGGTTTCCGAGGGAACTTATAGGAAGGTATAGGTGGAGTTATGGGGACATTTATATGAGCCAATATAACCCCCTATTAAGGAGTTTTGGACTATAGCTCATATGAAGAAGTTCAGCCTGTAGGCTTCAGGATCCAGCGTCCCACTTTGAAATAGTCTTATATAGGATTGGTTCAGGGGCTCAGGGTTTGTTGTGGCGCACGATCTATGTTTTTTCTACATCCTTTCGATGGATGTAGGAAATCCTGCGGGAATCTAACGTCACTTGAGCTATAGTCTAAACTCGTAGTTTCCCCTTGAATACCCCTGTAGTAGTCCCCTAAATAGCGCCCTATATAACCCCCCTTCACGAGTTTAGACTATAGCTCACTTGAACTCCCCGATTCACTGTTATCCCCCCGGAGCCCTAAACCAACTAGAGCCCAATAGACGGCAGATACCGCCATGCAGAAGCATCTTCCATTTGACTCTCTACTTTGGGTATACCCCTAAACCCTCAATCCCCAAACCCCTGAATCCAAAACCCTAAATCCTCAACCCATACCTAATCCACAGTTGTGGCCGTGCCACGCCGACTGGAGGTCTTCAATGGAGGGTTCATGGCCGTAAGCACCTGGGAGTCAGACTCTGCCTCTGCTATTCTGTTGGGGTTTAGGGTTTAGGGTTTAGGGCTTAGGGTTTGGGGTGTTATTCTGAGGTTTGCGCTATGGGCCCCTGTAGACGCCGTTAATTCTAGGGTCCTCATATACCCATTATATACCCTACAACCTCATACAAATCCAATTAAGGGCCCATAGTTAGGAAATCGTGCCCATAGTCTTAGGGGCCCATCATTGAGACCTGTGACTAAGGTTAGGGCTTTGGGGTCCAGGGCTTGGGAGTTATGGATTTCATGGGGTTGAGGAAATAGGTTTGGGGTTATGCTATACCTCAAATCTAGGCATACGATGGAGGAATCCTCCTTATCCTTTAGGCTTCTACATGAGTGGCCGCGGTTTCGGGTTTGCGGTTTGACGTTGAAGGTCTAAGAATTTTGTTATAGTTTCACCATTCCTCATTAAGATCCCTGTCGGCCTTTCAAAGATCAGGTATGGTTTCAAGCTTTCATGGGTCGTAGTAGAGCTTCTGATAGTCTTCAGATAGCTAGACCCCACACGGCTTTATGGTTCTTCATGACCGTTCTATCCCCAACGCTCCGAATCAGAAACCATACTGTAAGGTAATAATCACCACATAATTGCAACATGGTTATACTTTTGGGTGCTGGATTTGCCAATGCCTGCCCGAAATAAACCCTTAACCCTAGCTAGAGCTCCCCAACGTACCCCATGGGTTGCAGTACGTACATGCCCGCGAAACTTCTCTACTACACCTAACTGAGGATGGTATTAGGGTCTAGGGTTTAGGGTTTAGTGTTTAAGGTTTAGGGTTTTAGGGTTTAGGATTTAGGGTTCAAGGTTTTAGGGATTTAGGGTTTAGGATTTAGGGCTTAGGGTTAGGGTCTACGGTTTAGGGTTTGGGGTCTACGGATTTGCTTGCGTAACTGGACTTCAAGAGCTACATGCCGACCCTGCAACCCAAATCCGTACGTCTCCAAAGAACAACCTTCGGATGTAATTACCTGTTCCTTGTCAGTCTCCATTATTCTGGTACCCCCTACAAGTTATATACCAACAATACACCCCAAACCCTCGACCGCGTGGCTTCTTAAGATTCCTCTGTAGTCTCCTTAGACCTAAAATACAAATAGTATCTTTAATAATTCCTTAGGGATATACAATAATGAAAATTAGAAAATTCCTAAGGAGACTGTAGTCCTGTAAACCCTAAACCCTAGACCCTAAACCCTAAACCCCATACCCTAAATCCTAAGCCCTAGGCCCCTAAACCCTAAATCCTTATACCCTAAACCCCTAAACCCTAAATCCTTATACCCTAAAAGCATGGCTTCGTAAAATTCCTGTGCCCCAGGCGGGACCGTCCGGAAGGCGTGGCGGTTGGCTGCAGCACGGGGGGATCCACAGTCTCAGGCCTTGGTCTAGGATTGGATCAAGATGTCTAGGGCTTATGGTTTGGGTTTAGGGCTTAGGATAAGATGGAGGGTTTAGGGTTTAGGGCTTCGGGTTTAGGATTGGATCAAGATGTCTAGGGTTTAGTGTTTTAGGGGATTGGATCAAGAGGGTTTAGGGTTTAGGATTGGATGAAGATGTAAGGGCTTAGGGTTTAGGATAGGATGAAGATGTAATGGTTTAGGGTTTTGGGCTTCGGGTTTAGGATTGGATTAGGATGTAACGGTTTAGGGTTTAGGGCTTGGGGTTTAGGATAAGATGGAGATGTAAGGGTTTAGGGTTTAGGGCTTCGGGTTTAGGATAGGATTAGGATGTAAAGGTTTAGGGTTTAGGGCTGAGGTTTAGGATAAGATGAAGATGTAAGGGTTTAGGGTTTCGGGTTTTGGGCTTCGGGTTTAGGATAGGATTAGGATGTAAGGGTTTAGGGTTTAGGGCTGAGGGTTTAGGATAAGATGAAGATGTAAGGGTTTAGAGCTTAGGGTTTAGGGCTTCGGGTCTAGGATTGGATTAGGATGCAAGGGTTTAGGGTTTAACTTGGCAAAAACATGCATTACTTAGGGATTATGGCACACATTCCGATTACCTTGCCCAAGGGCAACCGGACCCTGCTTCCCAATTAGGGCAGGGTCTGGCATCCTGCCAGATGTAAAACATGCCAGTGCCCGCTAGAGACAGGCCCGAAAAGATCAACCAATTGAAGATGTGCATCTGGCGCGTGTGATGGCGGCGACCTTGCCATGCCTCTGCTCCACACAGGTCACTCGGATCATGTATAGCCCTCACAGCCCAGTGCAACATGAGTAGGCCGACCACAGACAAAAGCGTCGTTAAACCAAACTTTGTCATCCCGTACGACACGGACGCTGAATCAGACAATTGTACATTGTACTTCAGCGCCACATATCCGCTCACTTCGGCATAGAAGATCACCAGAAGGTAGTAAATTAATACCACCATCGTCAAGGGCTTAGGGTTTAGGATAAGATGAAGATGTAAGGGTTTAGGGTTTTGGGCTTCGGGTTTAGGATTGGATTAGGATGTAACGGTTTAGGGTTTAGGGCTTGGGGTTTAGGATAAGATGAAGATGTAAGGGTTTAGGGTTTAGGGCTTCGGGTTTAGGATAGGATTAGGATGTAAGGGTCTAGGGTTTAGGGCTTAGGGTTTAAGGTTGGATGAAGATGTCAGGGTGTCTCTAGATGGGATTTCTTGTGGTATAGGGCTTAGGGCGGTTTAGGAGTTTCTCGAAATCCCTAAACCCTAAGCACTAAGGGGGTTCTCAAAAAGAGGTCTTGGATGTTGGGCCTTCTAAAAAAAAATGGTGGGGCCTCTAGCCTCTGGGATGGATGGGTTTTGGGTTTTTGGTTTAGGGCTTTGGGTTTAGGATTTAGGGTTTAGGATTTAGGGTTTGGGATTTAGGGTTTAGGGTTTGGGGTTTAGGGTTGGAAGGTTAGTTGCGAACGGATTAGGGGGACCTTCTACTCTGAGCTGTATCTAGCTTATTTGGGACTTGCTCAAAGAGGAGGAGCCTAAGGTACTGCAGGAATACATGGGAATCATTGGGGGGATGTATTGGGGGAATCTTTACCAGGCAGTATACAAGGTGCAAGAGACCTTATTACTTGGTCATGCTGAACGACCTTATTACTTGTGCCCACCCCTTGCCCCTACACTCACAAACAGAGTGCGGGGTGGGGGAAGAACGCACGCCGGCAAGGCGCCTTAAGGGCTGCAGCTCTTGCTGCACTCCCCCCACTCCAACACGCCAGGGATGGAGTGTTCCTCGCTGCAGCTGCCCCTGAACTTGCTGACCAGGCCGTCGGGCTCGAGCCGCCACACCGACTGTTAGGCGCCCAGCCTTCCCTTACACTTGCATGCTGCTGTAGCTGCCACACCTTTTGTGCCGCCCCCAGCCCAAGCATGCCCCGTGCCGCCCAAGGCCAACAACCACCACGAAGCAACCTCTGTGACATCCCTGGCCAAGCCACCCCAGAGTCCAGGCCACCCGCCAGGCAGCCCCCCCCGTTCCCAGCAGCCCCCAGGAATGGTCCGCCACCAGGCCCTGCAGCCACAAGCTTCTTGAGTCCCGGCAACCTTCCACGAAGAAACGCAGCACGCGTCATCTTGGGCGTCATAACCTGCAAGAGACCTTAGTGCTTGGTCATGCTGAACGACCTTATTACTTGTGCCCACCCCTTGCCCCTACACTCACAAACAGAGTGCGAGGTGGGGTAAGAACGCGCGCCGGCAAGGCGCCTTAAGGGCTGCAGCTCTTACTGCACAGGGAATAACATTGAGAGATAGCCACTTAGGAAGCTATTATGTAGGGTTTGGCAGGTAAAAAAAATGATATCTGGATGAACTATGATCTGCTGTCAACATTCGGTCTGGGGAGAGGATGCTAAAGTGTACATCGGGCTTCGTTGTTGGCTTGTTTTTCTAGTAGAGTTGAAGATCGCTGTGAGTGTTCGGAGCGTAGCCTCAAAGAATGAAATCTATATACTCGAGATGCTGCCTACAACATAGGGATACAACTCTTCATGTTGCTCAATCTGCCACATTTCGCAGGCGACGGCTCTAATAATGCGTTGCGCCTGCAAAACCATCCCTAAACGGGCGCAACATGTCCACATAGAGATATCACACACTCACATACAAATCAGCACCTCATGATCTAGCATTGTCCCTAAACCCTTAACCCTCAAGAGGCTCTTCACTCCCGGCCCCTTTGACCCTCGATGTGCCTCCATTCTGAAGATACCTTTACCTTTACCTGAAGTGCAGCTCTACCTGGGGCGCTAATTTGCAGAACAGTACTTGCAACCAGTCACAACTCTTGAACCTTTTGCGGTACTTTAAGCCCTATAAACCCTATACCCTCAACCCTTAAACCCTAAGCCCTTAAACCTCTTAAACCCTTAAACCCTCACACCCTAAACCCTCAAACTTAAAACCCTAACCCTTAAACCCTTACATCTTAAGGTATAAACCCTAAATCATAAAACTCGAAAACCTTAAACCCTTAAACCGTTAAACCCCTTAAACCCTTAAACCCTAAACCCTATACGTCCGACAGCCGAGAGGCGCGAGCATCAAGGGCGAAGTCGACGTCCGCTTGCCTCTTGAAACATGGCTATAGGGATATCACCCTAGTAACCCCTTGTTTAGGGTTTAGGGTTTAGGCTTGATAATAAGGGTTTAGCTTTCATAAGGAGACCCCAAAATCAAAAGCGAAAAAGGGTACTACAGAGGTGCCTAGGTCATAAATGGGCTTAAGAGTCCACTAATTGCGGTCGGTCTGCTTATAACCCATGTAAAGTCTACCTACTCACTCAGCCCTCTGAGTGAGCAAGCCTTGCCACACTCGTTGAGAGTTTAGGGGGTTATATAAAGGATTATATAGGGCAATACTATGGGGGCTTAATGTAGGGGATTCTATTTCTAGGGGACATGAAGCCCAGAGCGAACTCACTTACTCTAGGGCCTGAGTCATTAACTACATGACGTAAGTCTACTTGAGGTAACCTGAAGCATAATTATACCAGGAAGAAGGAAGCGTAAAGTTGGTAATGCTTCAGGCTGCTATAGCACTTTTTTGAGCTCTTTGAGCATGGGGGGAAGTGGAAGCTGTGACATCTAACAGGAGGGTCAGGAAGACGTGGTAAGCAGCCGTACAACAGCGGGAATTACTGAGTCCCATGACCAACTCTTATAGGGTAAGAGGTAAGTCAGAACTATACCTGCTGAGTTCCCGCTGACCCTTCAAGTAAGGATATTTGGTGGGCATGCAGGGACTTGAAACAAAGTCAGATAAGCAACCCCAAATTCAAGCCGCACGCGCTGCGGCTGATAGGCTACGCCAGCTTCTAGTACCCTTAGAAAACATGTTGTTGGACATTTTGTTGTACTTAAAAGGCCCTAGGGCAGGGCCCAAAAGAGGTGTGGTTTATGTGCTCAGAGCGCAGGGGACATGAAGCCAATAATCACCACACCAAAATTTGGAGGATCCTAGAGGATCCAAACTGCGCATCCTAAATCTCAGGCCCTACCCGCCCTCTCCGATACAACTATTTTCTGATTCCCAAGAAGGATGCTAACCTGCCTAAGCAAAACAAAAGGTTTCATTGGACCGAGGGTCGATCCAGATTAGCCCTAAACCCAAAGCCCTAAACCTTCTTGCCTCCCAGTGTGACGTTGCTGGTCCTTGATTCAACAGAAGTTTGGGATTTACAATGTTGCACAAGGAGCCTGATTAAGTTTGTTGTTATGTTTTAAAAGCTAGGCAAGTATGTTACTAAACACGACTGGTACTTGCTTTCTGAAAGACTGGCGACTACCTGGTCATGGCTTTTGTTTGCCCTTTCTACGGTATGTACCCTCAACCCTAAACCCCAAACCCTAAACCCATGTGAGTCCTCTCTAAACCCCAAACCCTACAGTCTGAGGGTGGGTTCCACGGGGAAAATAATTGGAAAACATTTCTGACCTGTGAGGAGACTCGGTGGTACAGTGCGCGGAGTTGCAATGCAGACTTTCATGTCATCTCTGTAGGTATTTTGCGACCCCAGATAGAGCACACCAATCATAAGAAGGCATAAGAGGGACGTCCTACTTCCTAAGCCGGGACATTACCCGGCTACAACTTGGGCTTTCTCAGGGTCATCGACCCCTTTTGACCCCCCTGCAGGCCTGTGTGCAAGCAATCAGGGCCAGCAACAGAAACCCTCTGTGGGGCGCACCAGACAAAACAATGAACGCCTAGCCATCATCTGGGAATCCAGGCCTACAAAAAAAAGTTAATTGGTGCCCTCCAAAAGTGTGGAGGGTAATGGCTTTTGGGACTTGTTTGAAGGCTCTGGGATATTGTTTTTACCTGCTTTTGGGGTCCAGGCTGGCGTCTTCAGATCGTATGCATCCAGGGAGATACTTTCATCGATCCACAGAGTGGCGCTGAAAACCAAACTTCCAAAATATGCCCTCCACCAAACAGCATGGAAGGCCAGAAGGGGTCTTAGAGAGAACTCGTGTCCTCTTCATGCGGGCTATATGGCGCTCCATGTCAACTAGGGGAGCCAACCATGAAATCATCTTCACACGAACCATCTAGCACGCTCCAAGGGAACCTGACCTATGACCCGCGGGCTCAAGGTACATGTAGAAATTGGGTACTGGGACCCTTAATGGTTTCAATACAAATAACCGTAATAGTACTCTCATAGTAGCAGCGCCCCCTCCCCCTGACAACAAAATTGTCTTCCCCACTGGTTTCAGGCGCGGTATATAGTAGTTTCCATGTTCTTTCCCACTCAGTGGAAAAGAACATGGAAGTCACTCCCCCATTCCCACACTCCACCCTAAATTAACCCCAAGCCCTAAAGCCCAAATTGTAAACTGGCTTTCACTTCCCTTGATAGCATCCCTAAGCCCTGAACCCTAAACCGCGCATTCAGCCAGGCTTCAGCTGGCAAAGCATGGCTCGCTCCACTTCACTCAGGGTCGACACCCTGGCGTGTGAAGCTCGTTCTTCATTGCTCTGCTTACTGGTTCGTAGGGTTTAGGGTTTAGGGTCTAGGGTTTAGGGTTCAGGTTTAGGGTTTACGTAATGCTTCTTAGTAGGGAGTGAGGGACTACAATCCCGATGTCATCCCTATATAATCCCTATATAATACATTCCCGCATTCCCTACTAAGAACCAATAAGTTCAGCAGCGTAAAGGAGCCGCAACAGGGTCTCGGGTTGAGGGCCTGAGGCAGGGTTTGAGAAGGTTTGGACCTTAGGGCTTAGGATTATATTAGGGTTAGGGTTTGGGGTCTAGGGTTTAGTTAGATAGGGTTCATCCGGGTTACATAGGGCTATGTTGGGGCTAGGGGGGTTTTTATTTATGGTGATATATGGGTACATAGGAAGGCGATATATAAGGCTCAGGGTTAGTGGCTCTTGGTGTTTAGGGTTTACGGGCCTTGAGGCTTAGGGTTTAGGGACAACCCTAAACCCTAAACCGCGTGGCTCAGTTTGCCATCCTGTGTGTTATGCCAGGCTCAGGCTTTAGGAGTTTTATGGCTCAACCCCTAAACCCTAAACCCTAAGCAACCAAGTTTAGGGTTTAGGGCTTAGGCCTTCGGGTTTGAGACTTTAGGTTGGTGGCCTTATTTTGTGGGGTAGGGGTTGGTATAGGATCGGTTGGAAAAGCACGGAGAACCCTGCCTGCAGGTTGATGGAGTCCTTTGTAAATTTCTGTCCCTTATAAAGGATAATATGAGCCCTGGACTAAAGTTCTGGTATGTTCCTTAATAGGTCCCCCCTCAAACCCTATACATTCCCCTTTAGTTACCCCCGCCAAAACTTTAGTCCATAGCTCATATGAGGTTCCAAGTTAGTTTTGGGAGAGGGTAGAGGCTGCTCTCTCATAATGGCTTCTTGCAGCATGCCCTAAACCATAAACCCGAAACCCCAATCTAGATCCATGATTATTGAACCCCGTCTTTTTACGGGCCTGAGTATTCGGATCCCGAATCTAATCCCTATCAAGGAGAGGGGATTTATTACTCAGGCGTCTTCATAAGACCCTAAACCCTAAAATCATGGAACCCATCAACTCAAAGCAGCCCCCCTCGATCCCTAAAATGAACCCGTTGCCTCTTTCTAGCTCTGATCCCTGAGCCCTCATTCCTCAATCAATCCCCGGCTCTAAAGCCTGATTCCAGACCCAAACCCACCGTATATAGACCCCCTTAAGCAGATAGAATATGGGGTATAATATGGGGATCTTGTTAGAATCTACCCCACATCATATTCTACTTACTTAAGGGGGACTATACCTCTAAAGAAATATTCGCGCAGAGTACGCCCGATGCAATTCATGTGTAAGACGCCCTTAAACGTATCGTATCACTTCTGTATATCCCTTGGGCAAGTAAGACCCTTTCAAGCCCAAGCCTAAAACGCTAAGCCCGAAACCCTAAGGCATACGCAGCTCAAATGATGAAACCTAAACCATCGGAACAACATGCAACAACTGTAGATTTAGCTGCTTACCTGGGATTCCTACTAAGCAACACCCCAACCGCCCTGTCAAGCAATCCTTAGCCCTAGAATCCGGTACATACAACATCCACAAACGAAAAGAGTGCCCAACTATATTTTATTCTACATGACAGGACACACCTAGTGTTGCAACCCTAAACCGCCTAAGCCCTTAAGACCCGTGAACCTAAACCCCTGAAACCTGAATTGACATACAACCCGAACCCTCAACCCCTAAACCCTGACTGCTACCCTAAACTCCTAAACTCTAAACCCCAAACCCTTTTGAGAGATCTGAATCAAAAGAAAGCCCCAGCAATAACTCCTAAACCCTAACCCTATTCCCTAAACCCTGCACCCTAAACACCAAACCCGAAACCTTAAACCCTGAACCCTAAACTCTAACCCCTCAACCCCAATCCCTAGACCCCAATCCATAAACCCTGAACCCTAAACCCTGAACCCTAACCCCTAAACCCCAATGCCTAGACCCAAATCCCTAAACCCTTAACCCTAAACCCTGAACCCTAACCCCTAAACCCCAATGCCTAGACCCCAATCCATCAACCCTGAACCCTAAACCCTGAACCCTAACTAAAACGCAGCCCAGGAACGAATGGGGCTTGTCCAGGCCAGCTTTCGTCTTCACCTCAAAGGGGGTTCCGCTGGGGTCAAGGAAGAGAAGTTTAAGTTAGGTCTTAGGGTTAATAGCGTTTATAGGGTGTAACTAGGGTTTATAGGGTTTATACATCTTAGGGTTTAGGGTTTATAGGGTTCATAAACCTTAGGGTTTAGGGTTTATGGGGTTTGTAGTGTTCAGAAATCTTAGGGCTTAGGGTTTATAGGGTTTATAGGTCTTAGGGTTTGGGGTTTAGGCTTTAGCGTTTATATGGCTTAGAGTTTAGAGTGCTTTTTTTAGCCCACGGTCCCTTAGGGTTTATAGAGTTTCGGGTCTAGGATTCATAGGGCTTCGAGTTCAGGGTTAAGGGTTTATAGGACTTATTGTTTAGAGTTTAGGGTTTGGGTCTTGATTTTAAAGTTTGGGCGTTTGGGCATTGACAAATTTGGGCTTGGGGTTTTGAGACTTCACGCTTCAGAGTTTGGAGTTCAGAGGTTCTGCAGTACGGCTTGCCGTGTAAGGTTTAGCGCTTAGGGTCTAGGATTCTGGATCTAGAGTGCAGGGCTTAGGCTTCAAGGTTTGGGGGTCTGGGGCTTAGAGTCTGCAGGAGCCAGTGTAAGCGCAGCCGTAGGTTGGAGGGCAACGAAAACGAACATGTCATGTAATCTGTATGTAAAAATGAAGAAACATGAAATTCCGAATTCTTCCAGCCTAAGCCCTAAACCCCTAAACCCCATGGTTGGGGCTGGTTCAAGCATTAAGCCTTGGAGTTCCAGATTTATGGCTCAGAGTTTGCTAGGCATTGGGGTTCAGGGTTTGGGCTTCGGGGCAAAGAGGCCAGGGTTGCTATAGAGGGAGATGGCGGCTCCGGGACACGGACGTAGAGGTTGGGGTTTAGGGTTTAAGCTTTAGGGTTTGGGGTGTAGGGTTTGGGGTTTAGGGTTTGGGGTTTAGGGTTTAGGGTTTGGGGTTTAGTCTTTAAGGTTTAGAGTTGGGGAGCAGGGGTCAGGGAGTAGAGGATCTGGGGTGAGGACTCTTGGGCTTAAAAATGGGATCACTTGATGTTGTCGGTCTGGTGCCTTGGACATCATGGGTCAGTTGTTGGGGTTCAGGCTTCATGCGTGTCGAGCACTAGAGGCCGTATTGAAGCTTTCAATACGACCCTGGGGCATTTGCGTGCCGCGCCAAAGGTTGGAAAACAGCTGCATAATTCTAATCGGTCGGTGCGGGGTATATACAATGCCTGCGATGCCTCTCGCTGTCCATTCGCAGGTCTTCGAATGTTATTCTGCACAACCATGCGGTGGGTTACTCCGCAATCCCGCCATACTACCCCCCTAAGGTTCGAACTGATTCGCCTTAACTAAACCTGGCTGCTAGATAACACAGTTTAATGGAGACCTGACAGGGTAGGTCGAATTTGGATGGGGAAGCGAGGGAACCCAGGCATACGATCTGAGCTACAGTCAGCTTTTGCTGCATGATCACCCCAATAATGGAGAATCAAATGAAAAAGAACGTGGAACATGAAATCGAAATTTGGGGAAAAAATAGGGTAATATGGGAAAAAATACTTCCTACATAGATCTACATAGCTTCATGGACGTGGGTCCTTTCTTAGGCAGCATATTAGGACTATACTAATCTAGAAGAGGGGACCCCTATGTCGACAACTGAGAGTTCCTTAACAAGCTAATACTGACAGTAGCTCATGTGAGCCATGGTCTAACTCCTAGTATCCCCCTTGAGCCTCTATAATACTGCCCCATATAATCCCCTGTATAACCCCATCTAAGGAGTTTAGACTACAGCTCATGTGTCTTAAGGACACGTGCTTTAGGATTCTCAAAACCTTCCGAGGCCAAAGTGCCCACGGACTATGCATCAAAGGCACAATTCGCTGACAGTCAGAAAGCCAACCACAAACGCAAAGAATTGAGGTATAGTCGCCCCAAGCAGGTCACATAATCAAATCTTGAAGGGGAAGAGAAAAGAGAGTTTTCAAAAATCCGTGGACAGAAAACCGTGCTAAAGGGACTTCACGGGTAGCCTACACCCTACAAACCCTAGACCCTAGACTTTGGCTACTGCCCCCACCCAGTAACAGTCTATATTCGCCGAAGCATCCAGCCTCAGGGCGTTCAGATCCCTTTAAAGACCCCCTACTCCCCCTTGCAGACACGCCTCAGCCTGGCCACCCCCCCCCCCCATGGTGGCCCAGCCCGACCATCCCGCATCCGCCTCAAGGTTTTTGGAGGCCCCTGGAGCCCCTGGGAGGCCCCTGCAAGGCCCTGGAGCCCCCTGCAAGGCCCTGGAGCCCCCTGCAACGGCCGGGAACCGCGTGGAAACCCCCCACATGCCTGGATGAAGCGGAGTAACCTCTACAGACCCTAATTTATACTATGGCTTACAATATATACTATGATGGGTTTG
>CAJNIZ010000294.1:6389-32455 GCA_905231905.1 Symbiodinium pilosum | reverse complement strand
TCATATGGCTGACTTTCAGGGCGCAGACGAATAGGGTTTAGGGTTTAGGATTTAGGGTTTAGTGGCTTGGGGTTTAGGGTTTGGGGTTTACGGTTTAGAATTTAGGGTTTAGGGTTTAGGGTGTAGGCCCCTGATTAATAAACCCCCTTCCCTTAATGGGGGGTTATAATAGGGATCCTCATATCAATTCCCTGAAAGGAGTGGGTCGATTAATCAGGGGTTTAAACTTGCAGCAGGCAGCTACCGTGTAAGATTTTGCGGGGGATCTAGTCATTAGATTCCTCTTTTGAGTTCTGATCGGTTACACCAAAGCATGGACATGCTGATGGTCACCACGGGAGAAGACACTCCAGCAAGGCAAGAGGCCAACCAGGACAGTCAGGGGGCTTCTCGCTTCTCAAAGGGCTCCGTGCACAAAGACCTGCTTGGTTTTGCGCAGTATCTACCATGACCTTCCTTGTACCCTCAATTGGGATTATATGCCTCGTAATAGTGGGAACTTAGGCCTAGATAGAGGGTAGTTGGAGGGTCTAAGTAGGAGTTTCCAAACGAGTGAGATGTCTACAGCGGCTGGCAAAACGGAGCACTTCGTGACATGGCGCATTTTCTCAATGTCAGGGGAAGCTTTTCGAAAG
Organism: Symbiodinium pilosum; assembly: GCA_905231905.1. Taxonomy (NCBI): domain Eukaryota; class Dinophyceae; order Suessiales; family Symbiodiniaceae; genus Symbiodinium; species Symbiodinium pilosum. The sequence continues at coordinate 31,820 of CAJNIZ010000294.1, read as the reverse complement.
GCTTAGATGTAGCATCCCCCTTAATAACTCCTATAATTGCCCTATAGCACTTCCCAATACAGTCCCCTACTTAACCCCTCCCTTAAGGAATTTAGTCTACAGCTCACCTGGAGGGATCGCCGTTCTGCTACGCTTAGGCTCCCAAATCCAAGATGTCATGATCCTAAATTTGGCAGCCAGCCCAGCTTACATTAATTTTGGATTTAGGGTTTAGGATACAGTTTACGTAAGGTTTAGGGGTCCCTGAAGTTGATGAAAAACGAACCTTTGGCAATTGTGGCTAGAGGACCTGACTCCTGGACACACCACACCTGCAGAAACAAGATTCTGGTTTAGGGATTAGCCATACTTATACTTCTAGGTCAAGAACCCCCTTTCAAAACTCTGTCAAGGAATCCTAGCCAGGACCCTCCCAGCACCCTTAATTGGGGCAATATGGCCCCCAATAGTGGGTACTTGGGCCTGAATAGCGGGTAGTTATGCTGAGTTGGAGGGTCTAGGAGCATGACTATCAAACCTGGCTAGGACTAGGCTAGATCCCCTAAACCCCAAACCCCTAAACCCCCAAACCCTCAACCCTACACCCAATAGCTCCAGGGAAGCATAGGACAGGGCTAGAGTGTCATCGATCACGCCACCCCTTTCGTTGGTGATGACGCTCAGGCTTCCAGTCATGGCTGGCAGTCCTGCAGAACTGGGTTTAGGGTCTAGGGTTTGGGGTCCAGGGTTTAGGGTCTAGTGGTTAGTAGGGAATAAGGGAAGCTATGACAAAGGGATTACACTCCTTTGTAAAGGGACATCTTACAGAGGGTGTATGCAGGGAGTATATTCCTTTTTCAGGGGACATATTATATAGGGGTTATGTAAGGATTATATTCCCCTATTCCCTGCTAACCACTACTAACGCAACGTCATGGTTTTACGTGCCTGTTTGGTTTGACAAAGAACCATGGAGGTTGGGGGATGGCTGTGCAGCATAGGGCTTGCTTCGAAAGATGACTGGCAGATGCTCCAGGGGTCTGAATAAGTACGCTTGCTTCCCAAACAACTACAAATGGGTTTCCCAAAATTAGGGATACCTTATTGGGGGGTCCCCATAACAAGGACTATAGTATTTTGGGGTCTATGTTGGGGTACCCCTTATTTAGGGAAACTACCAAATCTACTTTCAAGAATTGAAACCCTTCCAATAACACAACACATCACTCTGAGAGGCTGAAAAATGAGCAACTCTGATGTTGAGAAGTTGCAGACTCCAAAAGTACAGGAGGCCCTAAACCCTAAACCCTAAACCCTAAACCCAAAATCGGGAGTACCTCCTTTGAGGATCCCAGAATAAGGATTCAGAACGGGATGCTAAAGCAATAATTCAAAAAGAACTAACTACCCATGTTACTGTAGTAGCCAGCTGCCGTACCTGAGCTAGGACTGCTTGATGCTATAGGAACCCTCAACCCTAAACCCTAAATACAGACAAAGCTTCCTGTCTGAAGCGCAAACCAAGCCCTGGAACAACCGCTAAAACCGCGTCATTTACGTGTAAAAATGGGCCTGCAATGCGTCCTAACCTCTGAGGATTCTAGTAGATTGGGATCTTCTTTATGAAAACTGCCGAATCAGAAGAAATCCCTGCCTGAACGGCATGCAGGCTGCTGTGGCAGAGCCTTATGTTCCTGCATGCTCTGAACCGCCTGAAACCAAGCCCGAGAATCTCTCCACCCCTACTCCCCAACCCCTTTTGAAGTCCGGCGACATGGAGCCAAGCCTTTTGAATCCAAGTTTGTCCATGTTCGGCATACCACTTATCATGGCAGGAACCTTGAACAAACACCAGGAAGAATCTGACTAGAGGAGGGCACTTGGCATCTCTGCATAACGTCTGCGCACCTCCAGTTTCCATTTAAGCGTCCATTTGGTTCTTCATTTGCTTCCCCGTTATTTTGGGAGGTGGGTAGGCAGGGGGGATTGCCAGAATCCTGAACCCTACATATTCAAAGGCTGGTGGGTAATTCCGCCCTGCGTTTTCGAGATTTCAAGTTATGCCCGTCGTTCAAGTAAGACATTGTGAATATAAGCGCAGGGGGGAATTAGTCCTCCTTAGCCGATTCAAAACCTTTGCCCCGGCATGTCCGTAGACGTCGGCGGTTGTCACCCGCTCTACGAAGTCAAAGGCATCCTTGCCAGTCCACCTGTCAGGTGATTGCAATCACCATTATAGTAGCTTCCATTCTTCCATTATCCCAACATAACCCCAATATAGATCTAATATTACCCCGATGGGTACCTATGCCCCCATCCCCCAAACCCTGAAACCTGAATAAGGCAGGCACCAAAAAAAAGTTTGGATGCTGATATCGTTGCTGCTATGTGCGCCGGGGCTTAGGAAGAGAGGTGCGCATTCTTCAGCGCTCAAGAAGGTTAGCTCGAGGTTTCCAAGATGAGGAGGCACGTGGTACCCTCCAAAAATGGTCTTTTAAGGTACACTTTGTCTGTACACCGCGCGTACGACAGCATTTGAGTGAGTTTCCTGGAATATACGCTTGGCTCTTCAGCTCAGTATTTTGTTTGGACTGAATGCCACATCATCGCGGTTTTGAGGGCACGCACATGCACAAATCACCTGTCATAACACACCCATTGACACTATGCTGGGGCCACCTTGAGCGCTTTTAATCCAGCGACCCAAGCGGTGCAATGTTCCCTCCATCAGCCGTGTATGAGGGGTCCATATTCCGGCATTCTAGGATATTCTTTAGTGCATATAGAGTACGGACCATTTCGATCATGCTATTTGCCCTCAACTTCCCGGCCTGATGCTGCACATGTGGCTGACATCGAAGAGAGAAGCGCTCTCTCCTCATGTAATAGGGGGCTGATCGAGGAAATCTTGCGCCACCTGGGACCCCCAAAGAACGCCAGAAACCCTTGGGTAGACGTTATACGCTACTTGAGGTGGCATAAGATTTCCTCCGTCCAAATAAGGTTTAGGGTTTAGGGCAGCTAGGAAATCCTGGGCTCGAAGCTTGAAATGAAGACAGGCCTGACAAAAGAAAAGCAATTACAAATCAACAGTTTCACGGGGGAACCCACGACTCATAGCTCTTCAGGCCCCTAACTCTTATACCCCGAACCCTAAACTTAAACCCTAAATCCTCAAACCCATAAACCCCTAGACCCTGAGCCCTGAAACCCTAGACCTTAAACCTGACAGCATTACATTGCGTTGACGCTAGAGATGCCTCGCTTGGGGTTTAGGGTTGAGGGTTTAGGCCAGGCCCTGTACAATGGTAAAGGGACCCGTGCAACATCAGACATTCTCCGACAAGCTTCTGGCCGGTTAAGGATCTTAAAGTAAATACGATAGTAAGGAAACCCCCAATATTTATACCCATAATGTGGCAAGCTTATCTAAGTTGCTTAACAGCAACCCAAACTTCGCGATACTGCTGATGCTAAAAACCCTGCATGGCATCACTATACTGTAGCACCATAATTCCCAAGGAATAAGGTACTAAGGGTCATGCGGGATTTGTAGCATCCACCGTAGCAAGATCACAATGCAGACCATAACGAACCAGATGGGTAGTCCTCAAAGTTGGGGTCCCTTTTTGGTACCCCTAAATGTTAGGTGCGGTAATATAGTTTACAACTTTATAACCAAAAGGGACCCAGCATTCTGAGAATGACCCATATGAAGCGACCACTTGAATAGCTGCGCAGCCAGGAGTCTCGTCCACTTGGTCGAGTCAATAATGCTAAGGGCGTGCTTGCTGCCCTTGGCCTCATACTGAACTGGCATGGCGTAGCCTGCATCAGACTAAATGGGGGTTTCCCAAAATTAGAGTCCCACTTTGGTACCCCTAAACCCTAGACCCTAAACCCTGGCGCCGTAATAGAATCCATAACCAAAAGGGGTCCATAACTTTTGAGAACAACCCAAATGATAAGGGATTTTGGTAACCCCAACCCCCATACTGAGGGCCCTATGACAAACGCATGACACTCGTAGCTTCCGGGGGGGGGGGGGTTGGGGTGACCTCATTCCCAATATTATTCATCTCAATTGCAGATGCCTCACTACAACAAGGGCGATCTCAAATTTGAATTTCTTACTGGCACTGACTTTTTAGCTCTCCAGATTAGGTGCTTACAAAAGGCTCTTTTTGTGAACGGAATCGCGAAGCCTTTTAACACTTGTGCCCGGCATGTTAACTGAGCAATGTCTGGTCATACTTCGCTCTATGTCGTCGCATATGCTTTAATAGTCTATCTACAAATTGCAGGCTCACCGACGACTTGCCTAAAGTAGCAGGATGCCTTTAGAAGGCAACCCTAGTACTCCGTGCAGAACTGCTGCCTGATACTACTGGAGGGTCACCGGGACTTAGTAGGTGGATCAGTAATCGGGATATTTTGTTTCTTTCGTCAATGGCCTGTTGGGGCTCTTAATTAACCGGCTCACTACGACCCCTTGACCCTCCAGGTACCCTCAACCCTTGCCTTGCAACATTTTACGTTGTTTGAAGCCAGCTGAAAATTCGATATCCTTAGGCATGGTAGCTCAGTAACCATACTACAATAAGGGTACCGTCTTTTCTGTTGGTACATTATATATGGGAACCCAGAACCCAAAAAGGGTAAAAGGGTACCACTGAATTTCCTAGTAGGACACTACCTACCTCTCGAAGATGAGCCTGAAAAGGTGCACGCTCCATGTACAGTTATAGGTTTGAAAAGGGCTGGGTACTTATAGTCCCCCTTAAGTAGATAGAATATGGGGTATATGGGGATCTTACTATAATATACCCAAAGGCATATTCTATCTACTCAAGGGGGACTATAGAATGATGCCATAAGTCCGATATTGGTCATTCATCAGGCTTCTACAACCCCCAATTGCCTAATTATATGGTCCCAGTCTCCAATCAATGCTCCTTTGTCTTTTCCCTAAGGTTCTTCAGTAAGTAGCCAGGCTTCTCCTCCAAACCCTGCCGCCCTAACACCCTACATCCTGAAACAGCCCTTAGCCCTACACCTTAATTTCTATCATGTTCCTAATACCTACACTCCAAACGCCCTAAACCCAAAACCCGAAATGCTATTACCCTAGGGATCCAAACAGCCCAATGTAGGTAATATTTACAGACTTTAGGGCCCAACGTAGGTATGATTTAAAGACATGGATCCCAAGGGTTATATACATAACCCTAGGAAGAAAAGAGGATCTTATATATATGTATATATATAAGGAATCCCATACCCGCAAAAAGTATAAAGGATCCCTAAACCCCATATATTCCCTACAATATCCCTATAGTATCCCTATAGTATCCCTATATAACTCCTATCTCCCCTTTAAAGGATCCCTAACATTGATCCAGTTATATCCCCAAACGCCATTAACCCTAAACCTAAACCCTGAACCCTGAACCCTAAACCCTAAACCCTAAATCCTAAACCCTATTATTCCCATAAACAGTACTGAGCCTGCGAAGTCGACCATTTTTCCACCTTCCTTGAGGTGCTCCTTACGGGAATTGCTGCTGAAAGGGCCAGGACCCGAAGGCTTAGTCTAAACTCCTTAAAGGGGGGTATATAGGGGATTATATAGGGTTTAGGTTTTGGGATATAGGATTTAGGGTTTAGGGTCTAAACTCCTCAAAGGGGGGTATATAGGGGGTTATATATGGGACTACTATAGGGCTTATTATGGGGGATACTAGGAGTTTAGACAATGGTACATGTGGTATATATGAGCTACTGTCAATATTTCCTACCCAATTTAATGGACACGGGTTCCTTATTAGGGAATATATTAGGGACTATACTAAACTACAAGAGGGACCCCTACGTCCACTGTTGAGGGCCCCTTAATAAGGCTAATATAGACCGTAGCTCATATGGTATATACTTGGGCCCTAGAGTAATTATATGGGAACCCCTTTGGGCCCTAAGTATATACTATATAGCTACATGGAGCCTTTTTGGGGAGGACTTGAGACGTGTGAGGTTCAGGGCGTAAGGGTTTAGGGTCTAAGGTTTCGGATTTGAGGTCAGGGGGGCTTAGCGAATATACCAATGACCACCAGAAGCCACATAGCGCCCCAAGCCATCCCCACCGTGTTGGTGGTAGAGGGGGGCGTGGGGCGGTGAATGCTGGGCATCAAAATGGACTTTATATAGGAAAATAAGGAGTTTAGGCCATGTATGCTACATCAGTAACAGACACATGGCGCACCCACTAAAATTCCCTCCACGTGATTTGGCTAATAAAGCCTTACCCCCAAACTCTAAACTCAACCATGGCAACGTAAAGCCGCAGAGTTCAGGCTTAGGACTTGGTGTTTTGCAACGACGCTGAGTTCTCAAGGCTTTAGGGTTCAAGTCCTAAACCCTAAACCCTAAGTAGTAGTTTCCATGTTCTTTTCCATTATCCCTATAATATAACACGTGTATATATATATATACATATACTATCCAGTCAAACCTCAATCGAAACGCCGGAACCCTCCCCCAAATCTAAGACTTCCAGACTGTGACCCAAGCCCACAATTCCTGGAAAGCTGGAAGATTGCTGAGAATTACTGCTTTGCCCCGCCAACTACATAAGTAGGTTCTTTGAAACATGCTTCGTGGCTCTCACTGCAGTCAAAGCGAATCACATTTTCCGCATCTGTGGAAATCCCATAATCTCCTCATAGAACCCCAAGGTAAGCAAACCCAAGCCCTGAAACAAACCCCTAAATCTCTAAACCCCTAAACCTCTAAACCTCTAAACCTCTAGACCCCTCAACCCCAAGCTCCTAGACCCTGAGCCCCGCATTTATTAATTCCTTCCATCAAAAATTTGGCTCCTCATAGGTCAACGTCCGCTTCAGTCCGGCTGAAAAGGCGCGGACGAAGCGCGGGCATGCCTGCGACGCTCATGCTGACGCGGTCAAAGTTTAGGGTTTAGGGTTATGGCTAAGGCTTTAAAGTTTAGAGCTTGGAATTTAGTGTTTAGGGTGCAAGCCTACTGGAAGGTTGACAAAAATTCGGCCCCCTTTTGAACCTTCATCACAATATGGACCTAATTTTCATACTTTTCATAGGGATAACAGGATGCGAGGATTCTCTTGAATTTGGATGAATGAAGGTCTGGGCTCAGGGATTAGAGTTCTGGATGTGCGGCACAAAGGTCATCGGGTAGAGGACTTCCACCCTAGCTTGGGGGCAGCCCCAAAAACTAGTTCAAAAAAAATGTGTTAGGAAACCGTTCCCCATGCCCATATGCCATGGAAGCCTAGATAGCCTAGAAGCCTAGTGTTTTCCAGATATCATTTTGAGGTGAATTTGAGGTGCCCTATATCAGATTATACAAGGATCTAAGCCCATAATACCGGTGATTGTTGGGGGCCCTACATGAAACCCCAAACCCTGCACCCTACACCGTACCCTAGAAGCCCTCCTTCCCGCATCCGAGACCTCCCTTCGAGCCACAGCGCTGGTGACTCGCCACAGCGCCATGATAAGACCTACCAGTTTCGGGTCAGCTGCTGTACCTAGACCCCCCAAGTAGCCTAAAATAGGGTCTATGTAGCTTCTATTTGGGGATACCTAGGGTCTATAGAGGGTATTTGGGGGGTCTAGGTAAGGTCTAAGGTTTAGAGTTTAGCCCTTCCTGGCCTAGATATTTACAGGGTTTATCACGAAAAAACTAGGACATCAAGGGTCCAGGTTTTGTGTCTGGTTGGACACGGACATTCTGCGTTCAGGGGCCTGTGCTTTGAGTTGCAAGCTGCCCAATACCAACCCAGACCAAAAAGTGCCAAAAAAACAGCATCCCCGCATGTACGTAGCCCACAGATGCACGACAGTTGCTTGCAATCTCATGGCCCAAGGCTCTCGCAATGGCAGGTGCACTTGTACTTGGTCAGTAACTAGGCTAATAATGGGGATAACTAGGGTTACTATATGGATTAATTATGCTACTGACTAAGCCCCTAAGACCCCCTGACCCTCCAAGCATAGCCTCTACTCTGGACATGCTTTAAGTTGGGGCTTGCAGATACGGCAGGCTTGAAGATAGCCGGTACACTGGGTGGAGAGCGACGCATGTTCAGAGACAAAGCGTAAGGCGTAGCCTCAAAACTCCTAAGCCGTGCCAAGAATTTGTAGCCGTAGACCTTACAACTGTACCTTTGACCCTTCGTTCTTGAGAAATGTGATGGGATAGCTGATGACCCGTATGTGCTTGCAGCATGTGCTTTGGAACCCGGCGGACACCCAACGAAGGTACCAGCCAAGGTAGCAACATCAATTGCCAGGGACAACTGCAACCAGCATTGAGTGCAGCATCATGAGCATCAGTGGGTCTGCGATTTCAGTGGTTTGCCGCTCAAGGGCCAACATCATGAGCATCAGCCGGTCTGCGTTTCAGTGGTTTGCCACCGAAGGGCCAGCATCATGAGCGTGAGCGGATCTATGTTGCAGTGGTTTGCCACCGAACGGCAAGCATCATGAGCATCAGCGGGTCTGCATATCAGTGGTTTGCCACCTAAGGACCAGCATCATGAGCATCAGCGGCTCCGCGTTTCAGTGGCTTGCCACCAACGAGCCAGCATCATGAGCATCAGCGGGTCTGCATTTCGGTGGTTTGCCACTCAAGGGCCAGCATCATGAATCAGCGGCTCGGCATTTCAGTGGTTTGCCACTGACACGCCAGCATCATGGGCATCAGCGGGTTCCGCATTTCAATCGTTTGTCACTGAAGGGCCAGCATCATGAGCATCACCGGGTCTATGTTGCAGTGGTTTGCCATCGACGGGCCAGCATCATGAGCCTCAGCGGGTCTGCGTTTCAGTGGTTTGCCACTGAAGGGCCAGCATCATGAGCACCAGTAGGTCTGCGTTGCAGTGGTTTGCCACCGATGGGCCAGCATCATGAGCATCAGCGGCTCTGCGTTTCAGTGCCTTGCCGCCGAAGAGCCTGCATCACGAGCATCAGCGGGCCAGCCAGTTTGCGTGTCAGCGGTTGGACACCGCAGGGCCAGCATCATGAGCATCAGCACATATCAGCACGTATGCGTATTAAGTGGTTTGCCACCGTATAGGGCCAGCATCATCAGCATCAGCGGCTCGGCAATTCAGTGGTTTTCCACCAACGGGCCAGCATCATGAGCGTCAGCGGGTCTGCGTTGCAGTGGCTTGCTCTGAGTTTCAGTGATTGGCCACGAAAGGGCCAGCATCATGAGCATCAGCACGTCTGCGTTCCAGTGGTTTGCCGCTGCAGGGCCGGCATCATCAGGATCAGCACTCGACATTTCAGTGGTTTGCCACCGACGGGCCAGCATCATGAGCATCAGCGGCTCTGCGTTTCAGTGGTTTGCCACCGAAGGGCCAGCATCATGAGCATCAGCACGTCTGCGTTTGAGTGGGTTGCCACCGAAGCATCAGCAGGTCTGCGCTCCAGTTGTTTCCCACCGCAGGGCCAGCATTATGAGCATCAGCAGGTCTGCGTTTCAGTAGTTTGCCACCGATGGGCCAGCATCACGAGCATCAGCAGCTCTGCGTTTCAGTGGTTTGCCACCGACGGACCAGCATCATGAGCATCAGCGGGTCTGCGTTGCAGTGGCTTGCCACCGAAGGGCCAGCATCATGAGCATCAGCACGTCTGCGTTTCAGTGGTTTACCACCGACGGGCCAGCATCATGAGCATCAGCGGGTCTGCGTTGCAGTGGTTTGCTACCGACGGGCCAGCATCACGAGCATCAGCGGCTCTGCATTTCACCGGTTTGCCACTCAAGGGCCAGCATCATGAATCAGCGGCTCGGCATTTCAGTGGTTTGCCACTGACACGCCAGCATCATGGGCATCAGCGGGTTCCGCATTTCAATCGTTTGCCACCGAAGGGCTAGCATCTTGAGCATCAGCACGTCTGCGTTTCAGTGGTCTGCACCGAAGGGCCAGCATCATGAGCATCAACCGGTCTGCGTTTCAGTGGTTTGCCCCCGACGGACCAGCATCATGAGCATCAGCGGGTCTGCGTTGCAGTGGCTTGCCACCGAAGGGCCAGCATCATGAGCATCAGCACGTCTGCGTTTCAGTGGTTTGCACCGAAGGGCCAGCATCATGAGCATCAACCGGTCTGCGTTTCAGTGGTTTGCCCCCGAACGGCCAGCATCATGAGCATCACCACGTCTGCGTTTCAGTGGTTTGCACCAAAGGACCAGCATCATGAGCATCAGCACGTCTGAGTTTCAGTTGTTTGCCACCGACGGGCCAGCATCATGAGCATCAGCGGCTCTGCGTTTTCGCCGTTTTGCCGCCCCAGGGCCAGCATCATGAGCATCAGCACGTCTGCGTTTCAGTGGTTTGCCAACCAAGGGCCCGCATCATGAGCATCAGCGGGTCTGCATTTCACCGGATTGCCACCGAAGGGCCAGCATCATGAGCATCAGCGGGTCTGCATTTCGGTGGTTTGCCACCTAAGGACCAGCATCATGAGCATTAGCGGGTCTGCATTTCGGTGGTTTGCCACTCAAGGGCCAGCATCATGAATCAGCGGCTCGGCATTTCAGTGGTTTGCCACCGAAGGGCCAGCATCATGAGCATCAGCGGGTCTGCATTTCACCGGTTTGCCACCGAAGGGCCAGCATCATGAGCATCAGCGGGTCTGCGTTTCAGTGGTTTGCACCGAAGGGCCAGCACCACCAGCATCAGCGGGTCTGAGTGTCAGCGGTTTGCCACTGAAGGGCCGGCATCATGAGCATCAGCGAGTCTGCGTTTCAGTGGTTTGCCACCCAAGAGCCAGCATCATCAGCATCAGCGGTTCTGCATTTCAATGGTTTGAGCCAACATCATCAGCATCACCGGCTCTGCCCTGTAATGGTTGGCAATGATTTTCTTCAACTCCGCCGTCCGCACATCTTGCGTGGTGTTCGTTACGCAAGATGTGGGCTCCCGAAAACACACCAACCGCAAGACCTGGACCCCTAAACCCGCCCATTCCCTCACCTTTAGCATGCTTAAGGTTTATAGGGTTTAGGGTTTAGGGGTTTAAGGTTTAGGGTTTAGGGTAGGGTTTATGGGGTTTAGGGTCTTAACCCTCGAGATCCAAAACGCATCCCCGGAGCCTCCAGTACTTGGAGGTTCATGGGCTTTATCTTAAGTGGGATTCTGTGTACCCCAGGCAGTGTCATACCCAGCTAGAAGTATAGCTCTCCTGGGTAAAGCTCCAGCTATAGCTCTCCATGAACTTCCAAGCGGGGGTCCTTTTAAAGAAGGGACCATTGGGAATACACCTCATTAAAATGGGATCCTAACCAAACAGGGAACCTAAAACTACCAAGCAATCCCTAAACCCTAAACCTTAAAAACCCCAAACCCTAAAACCCTAAAACCCAAACCCCACCCTAGAACCCTAAACCCTAAAACCCTAAATTACCAAATAATCTCTGCCTGGATGAATGCAACTGAAAGGGCGCCGCCACAAGCTTGCGAAGCCAAACAAGGCCGAAGGCGACTGTGTAGGATCGGTTATAGGGTTTAGGGTTTTTTTGAGGGTGATTGTGTGGGATCTATAGAGTTCAGGTAGGGTGAGATAGTGTCTTAAAATCTTGGGCTCCCGCTACTTGGGGTTGAAAACTCTAAGCCCTAAACTCCAACAGAACTAAACCCTAAACACCAAAAGAACTAAACCCCATCCGTAAATCCCCAAGGCCTGGAAGGTTAGTAAAAGCCTGGCTTGCTTAGCCCAACACCTGATGCCCGAATTTCGGCAAATCTTCTACCTAGAATGCTGAACTCCACACTTAACCTTAGGGATCCGATAGCTCAAAGCAGGTAACGTTTGTAGATGTGAGAGCTCAGATTTTGTACTCAATTGTAGACCCTGAGCCGTAAACCTAGATCCCCTGCCAGGGTAATGCACAACTCTGAGGTGTATGCAATGGATCCTCAGTAGCGTAGGACTAAGAGGAACACCTCCTTTAGTAGGGTTTAGGTTGGGTCATTCCCTCTTACAGTAACGGTTTCCACAACAGATAGAAGAACTTATGCTAGTCCCTAAAGTTCAAATCTTTAAGGACAGTTGGGGGAATGATCCACGATTTATTCCTAGGTTTAGGGTTATCATTGTCCAGATTTCCAAGCCCCCTAAAACCCTAAACCCTAGGGTTTAGGGATCGGGGATCCAGGCCCTTGATAATCACCGTCCTTGTAAGCCTCACATTGAGTTGCAGCAGAAGTTAAAACATTATAGGGTTTAGGGTTTAGGGCTTGGGTTCTTTCATTAGCTAACCCTCTCCCCTGCGCTACTCCCCTAGCTTACCCCTGGGCTAGGGTCATTTTGGGAGAGTTATAGCGGATTGAAGCTAAGGACGGAGAATCTAGGGGTGGTAAGCTGGGTTGCTGCTATCAAACTCAAAGTAAGTTACTGTAGTAAGTAAAGCCTATTGTTTCCTATATACCCATTTTATGTTAACTGAGCTTAAGTTCCCTAACCGCAACCCGGCGATGGCACTTTTAGCGGAAGAGCATAATCTGCCCAGCGATCCTAGCCTAAACCCTCAACCCTCAACATTCAGCAGAGCAGATTTGTTCCACTTCGCTCCCCACATCGTCCAGGCCAACCACATCACGCGCTTCCCCAGAACCTTCTTCACCCTGCTCAGAGCGTGTTAAGGTTTAGGGTTTTCGAATTTAGGCTTTACTTGGATACTCATGGGTGCGTATATATGTGGTTCTATATAGGATGGTTATCACGATGACGATATCTAACGTATTTGAGGCGTTTCTGATTGTACTTGCATCTACTCAGGAAACTGGAAGTATGTTTGTTGCATACAGGACAAACCAGAAAGGTATACAACGAAATACTAATGCTATCTATAGTGCTTGTACTCGTTTAAGCGGATACAACCTGGCTATAACTTATTGAGTGATCACTTACCTAGGTCTTGCGTGATGTACAAAGCTGAATTCTTGCCAACATCGTGTTGAGGTCTGATTGATACACTTTATGCCACAATGCTACAAGGAATGTGAAACCACAACCCTAAACCCTAAACTCTAAACCCTGAACCTTAAACCCTAAACCCTGAACCCTAAACCCTGAACCCTAAACCTTAAATCCCGCCAACGATCCATTCACCCTTCCACAATCCGATAGAGGCCGGCAGTGAGGCCAGCAATTCTTGAGTTATATGAATTATGGTCTAAACAAACAGTATCCCCCTTAATAAGTCCTAGTATAGGGTTTAGGGTCTAAACTCCTAGTATCCCCCTTAAGAATGGAGAATCAAACGTTAAAAAAAAAGAAAAACATGGAACATGAAATGGAAACTGGGATTATATAGGGGATCATAGGGGTGATAGTCTAAACTCCTAGTATCTTGCCCAGCAAATGTTTGAAGCTCACAAGCTCAGGCTCAGAACTGAGGGTGTTGTAGTAACGTGTTTACGATTGAGGGTTCAGTGGGCTCCTATGCATGAATACACCAAGCAGCTCAACAGAGCTTCGGCAAAAGCAGATTCTGACAAGATACCTACTATTGCAAAGCTTCAAGAATGGCTACGCGCATACTGATCACTGTAGGACGCTCACACTCCGGCGACGACAAGCGACGTGCCGAAACATCCTTTCAATAAAAACTAAAACTTCGGATGCTCATCCATTGCAGGATCGAGTGTGGCATTGAGCGTAAAGTCTGCTTAATGCATCTATACCCCAAACCCCAAACCCTAAACCCTAGGTAGTAGTTTCTGTTTTCTCTTCCATTAACCCAATATAACCCCCCATATTCTCAGGTCACTTTGACTCCAAGTGGAGAACAAATTGTTACCACGGACGAACGCTTCAGAAATTTGTTGCAGCCAAAAACTCTTAGGCCTCAACCCCAAATCTTAGAGGCTTGGGGCTTAGGGTTTAGGGCCTTAGGGCTTCAAGGTTTAGGGTTGTCTTAGAGGCTTCCTCAATTTCATCTTTAAGACTGGCAGCCTCACTCACCGGGGTCCCTGGATCCGATGTATCCGAAACCTACTCCGGATACCTTAACCCTTAGGGTCCAAGGACCCAAATAATCGGGTTTTAGGGCCCAAATACTATAATATTGATGGTACTTAGGCCCTAAAACCTTATTGATTGGGCCCTTGGACCCTTAGGGTAAGCTCTTAACATCTAACCCCAAACCCCAAACCTTATATAGTTACAGTCAATATTTCCCAAGCAATCCATGGACATGGGTTTCCTATTAAGGACTATATTGGGGACTATACTAAACTACAAGAAGGACCGCCTATGCCCACCCTTCGATGTCCCTTGGTAAGCCTAATATTGGCAGTAGCTCACCCTGAACCCCACCTCATATCCCTGCAAATCCCTATATACCCTGTACCCTTTACGCCTAACCCTCAACCTCAAAACCCAAACCCTAGATGCCTACTCCCAAATCCTGTGCCTCCAAAACCACAGTCCCGCTCGCCATGGACCCGATGGGAATGAAACGGGCACTGGAGCCTGTTTAGGGTTTAGGGTTTGGGAGGCTGTTTAGGGCTTTGGGGTTGAGGCCGTGCAAAATCCTCTTACAATCATTTGCTGGGTAATTAAAGGTCACCCAAATGGAGAAACTTTCCATGTGTCATAGATAACGTTTGCTTCAAAGATCGCAACCATGACCAGCTGCGCACAAAGACTTGTAAGAGCCACCAAGAGGGAAAATAGGCACAGGCCGTCATGCCTTTTTGCACATTTGTGTGTGAACATGGTATGGTAGGCTTTTGTGCGCAAGAGCATTTAATTGGATGTTCAATTGAACTTCCTTAGGTTCCCATCTTCAATTGACCTTAGTTAGGTGTAACTAGATTTTGTAATTATGTCTATTGGCTCTATTTGGGCTATAGTCAGATACTTATTGGATTTCCGTTGGTTACAGTTGGATCTTAAACTGATTTTAGTTAGAGCTCAATAATTCTGAACTTGGTTCTTAAACAAATGTTATTTCGATTTCCTTGGGCTTGAATTGGTTGTCAACTGCATTTGCTTTGTTTCTTATAGGTGTTAAGTTTTAAGTAGTTTTTTCAAATGGCTCATTACTCGATTTCGCATGGATTTTTAGCCTCCTTCATGAGGATTGTAAGAGGATCCTACAGAAACACCTTTCAATGATTATCACCCCCTAACACTCTAAACAAATCTTTCGGGGCCGAGACTGTTTAGTTTAACGGACCGGGAGGACGTTGCTCAAAGAGTTAATCCCCACAGTTGCAACCAGTATGGCGATGCCTTTGGTTCAACTGGAATTGCGATGGCACCGTCATTATCATCATTGTCACCATGAAGGAAGCATGTCGCAGAGTGTTCAGCTTTTGGTGCAAGTTTCAAAGCTCGACACTTGCCCTTGATGTGGAAGTTTTCAAACTGACCACAAGTCATGATAGCAAATCTCCGATGAGATTCAGCTTGCTGAAAACTGGTCCAAATGTCCTGCCAAACAGCATGATCCATATTGCAATTGAGGACCCCAAATTTTGGGACACTCTTCTGGGCTTGGGCTCCTGTTTGCAGGACACGACCCGTCAAAGGAGCCCTAGTACGCGGAAACTGCAAGATAACCCCTCGGCCTGTCCCAGGAATTAATCAGAATAGTAATACTAAAAACAAAACTAGATAATAATAGTAATACAGAATAATAATCATAACTTATTAGTACTAATACTACTACCTCGAATTTGAGCCTGGACAAGAAGCACTTAGCCTTGCTTAGAGGCCTTGCTTAAAGGCTTAGGGGACTCAGTAAGTAGGTTTGAATGATGCGAACGAAGACCATACCAACCCACCCAATTGTGGGACTTCCTACTCCCTTTCTCACCTAATTACTGACTAGGTCCGCTGGCGCTGACAAGACTGTATCTGGAGCTGTGAAGCTTTCCACATTTTCGCACGTGGTAAAAGGGGGGTGGGTCATCCCCCAACAATCTCGGAATGTGCACGGATTGTAGCAGGATCATGGGTGTTCCACGGAACTTTAACAGAGTTGCTTTTTGTAACCACCCCAACCCATATCATGAGGATCGTACAACTATCATAGGACTGTAGCAGGGTCCAAAATTTTGGGGATGGGGTTGCGACAAAACATTCTTACCGCACGATCTGCCAGTAACAAACCTTGGCAGGGCAACCATGAACTTTGACACATCCCTATCGTACTTGGAGGCTCCTAGGCCTACGGGGCTTATGCGAATCCTAGTTTAATCCTGCCTCTGCGCTTCACCGGCTTGACTACTTGGAGAGTCAGGGGGACTTTGTACGTAACTTAATGGGTCCTTTTCGCCATGCAGCAACCCTGGTTTCCCCTTACAAAAGCAAACTTATTGAGCCCCCCGACCCTCTAAGTACCCTAAACCTGCAACCCCAAACAAGTAAGTCTCCAAACTCTAAACCCAAAACCCTCTCAACCCTGCAGGGCTGGGTGCCAGGCTGTGCATGGATAGGGTGGGGGTGCCTGGCATGACATCGGCGTCTTGTGTGAGTTTCTGTTGGGGGTGCGTCCAAATGATTGACATGAGGTTTTGGGATGTGCTGCACAGTCACATTACCCGAGCTATGATGGGCCACTTGGTCTGATCATTCAAGCGTCGGCTGTGATCATTCGGTAAGGATTAGGGTTGTGGTCCAAAATCATCCAGGTGCTGCTTGTCAGCGTCTGCGGGAGACAGACAAAGTATCCCTGCAATGTATGCTGTGGTCTTTGAAGTAGGCCTTTATTCCCACTAGACTCTAGCCAGATTTCAAAACCACCGAATCCTGCTTTATGATTTTTCTTTCTCTATTTGTGTTCTTGCTCTGGCTGCTGCTTCTAGGGAGATGGTGATGATGATGATGTTGATGATGATGATGATGATGCAAGGCGGCGCCCCTCTGGTTCCACTTAAGCCTCCAAAAGCTCCACATAGTTGCCTGAGAGGAAGATGACCACTGGCATCATGGCTCCGAAAAGAGTAATAAACCTAAACCCCAAACCCTAATCTCTAAAACCCGAAACCCTAAGTCATCTGTATCTATATGTGTATATATATATGCATATATATATATATATTTTTATATACATGTATATATACACATACATATACATCTGTATCTACATCTAGGTCTATCTACCTAAGCACTGATGCGCCGCTAGAAGCCCCTTTCAAACTCAAAGCTCGGGCCTCCTGCCAGGGGCGACAGCGGCGGCGGCGCCCCTTCCTCCTCGTCCTGACCCCGGGCTTTCCAAAGTATATGGTTTAGGGTTTAGGGTTTAGGGTTAGTATAGGTTAGGTGGACCCCCCACCCAGTAATAGTGACTATAAGGGATAATAGGAATTATACTAGGGTCCTATTACAGTCCTATTATACCACTACTACAAGGTGGGGGTTCCTCCTAAAGTATAGGGTTTAGGGTTCAGTGTTTCCCGAAACCCTAAACCCTAAACCCCCCCATGTAAAATCGACGCTACAGCTAGTGATTGATTGCAAAGCCAAGGCGGTGAGGCTTGGTGAGGCAGGGTGCGACACCAGGAAGATGAAGGTAGGGATCAACTTCATTAAAGGTGATATTGTGGGATCCTATGCTACACCCCCCCCCCCACACCCACCCCCTTCCCCCGAATGAAGCCTAAGCAAGGCCCAAGCGTGCTCCAGTTTGGGGGTCTATTTTGGGGGAGGGAGCAGGGAGGGGGGGCCATATAATATAGGATCCCATGATGACAAACCGGCACTTCAAAGTTCTTCTTGGGATCCTGAAGGAGGTCATGGTTCTCGCGCCCCTCTTCGGATTTCAGCAAGCAAGCCCTTAAAGTCAGTTTGGAACCCAAAAAAATGCAGGGACCTATAGTCTAAGTATCCCACTTAGTAACCCCTATAATACTCCCCTATATATCCCCCCTGAAGGAGTTTAGACTACAGCTCATATAGCCCCGGCAGAAGAATCCCAGCACCCACGCCTCTTCGTGGAGCTCCCGCGGATCCAGGTCGAGGTCTATGAAGTCAGGGGCAGACCCTCCAGATTTCGGGATTACGGACGGAGCTATCCCTAAACCCTAAACCCTAAATCCTAAGCACGCTCATGGGTATCCACAAGGGTGCCTGAAAGGCATCCTTACGTGTGAGAGGTATGAGCGGTACTACTTCCGAGGGCAGCACTACCATGCCCAAAGATTGGGCCATGGTGCAGCGTTTGAGATTTAGGGATTTCCGAAAATGAGGGGTACCTTGTTGGGGGTCCCCATAATAAGGACTATTGTATTTTGGTGTCTATATTGGGCTTTTTAATCTTGGGAAACTACCATTTAAAGGTTGCGAAAATCATAGGTGAAAGCAGGATATCAAAACATCTTGCAACAAGCCTTGTGGTCTTGTGGCTTCTGAGAGTGTCATTCGCCGGCCGTGGACGGAAGTGAGGTGGGATTCTTACACATATGAACCTCACAGCAATTATATTCACTCCTCCCCAATCTGGCTCCACCTAATCCCAACAAGCTTCTATGTACTCCCGAAGCGTCCTCTTCAAAACTTCTCCGAGAAGGGAAGCCTGTACGTGGCACTCTTGGGGATAGTCTTGACGCACGACGCGTCGATATCCCACATAAACCATTTCGCATAGTAGCCCAGTTCTCCCCATCACCAACCGACTTCCTGAGTCCTGCTGACCTCCGAGAGCTGTTCTTGCTTGGCTCACTTGAGTTACAGCACTGCACTGCAAAGTACTGGGTGCAGACAGGATGGGGCAAGATTTCCGGCATCCACCACTGCATATGCGGACCGTAACGGCTCCTGTTTCGCGACTCTGTATATATATATATATAAAGAGGAACCCCCACCCTGTAATAGTGATGTAATAGGAATATTGTAGGACCCTAATATACCCCTCATGATCCCTTATAGCCACTATTACTGGGTGGGATGTCCACCTGATATGCATATATATATATACATACATATACATATATATATAGTTATATAAACATAGAAATATGGCTAGATTACAGGAAATACACAGCCTGGGATCATGCAATCTGGGGACTATGTCTATGTCAACCGCCATTTAAAGTGAGATCGTTGCTATAACCTGTAAAAACTAAAAAACCAAAAGCACCAAAACCTTGAAACCCTGAAACCGAGAAACCCTAAAACACTGAATCCCCAAAACCCTTAAACATAAAATCCAGAAACCCTAAGACCCTAAATAAGCTCTGAAACCTAAAAGCCTACAGCCCAAAAAAACCAAACCCTTCAGCCGCGCTCCCGTGTGCCAAGGCCCTAACCTGCATCATCTTCACCCTCCTCTGTGAAGACCAAGGTCTCCGTGCCGAACTCTTTCATGGGCTTGAAGCTCACCTGTGGTTTAATTAAGGCTTAAGGGCTTAGGGTTTAGGGTGTTTAGGGTCTAGGGTGTTTAGGGTTTAGTGTTTAGGGTTTGGGGTTTAGGGTTTAAGGATTAGGGTTTGCAGTTGATTAGGGTTTGAGGGGGTGATTTGCAGTTCAATCTTTTAGCAAGCAAACTGGCACCCGAAAGTGTACTTGAAAGTGTATGTCGTCTTGAGGGTGGAGAGGTGTGGGTTTAGGTCCCAGGGGTGAGAGTTTATTCGGATTTGGGGTTCAGGGGTTAGGGGTTTTGGATTTGGGGTTCAGCGTTTGGGGAGGGGTTGGAACAGAGGAAGCAGACAACTGTAGAGTTTCTGGTCAAGGTTGAGGGACTACTTGGAGGGTCAGGGAAACTTTGTAAGTAGGCTCATGAGCCCTATAATCCATATAGGAACCCTAGTTTTCCGCATTATTAACCCACTTACTAAGTATGGTCTAGGGTGCGGCGGGGGGGGGAGTGAGGGAGCGAATGTATGAAGGATAATACGGGTTTCACACCGGGATTCTGATATGAATCCTTTGGAGGTTCCACTAACCCTCAAGATACTACATACCCTGGATTCGAGACGGCCAGCAGTATACTTCCGCGTCTATGTAGGGGTTTTAGGAGCTTGCATCATTTTGCAAACCATGCTTGCTAAAGCTATGTGTTCGCGCGGTCAGGAGTCCTTAGCAAGTAGGTTAATAACGGGGTATACGGCTTGTTGAGGATATTAGTATTACTGTTTGTATTATACATATTCCAGTCCAAAGACCAGTCTATCTATTCACTGCCTCACTTCGCCCCCGAAGCACCCGTAGATTCATAATAAAAGGGCCCAAAGATTTGCCAACATCATGTTGACGTCTGTTTGAGGTACCCGATGCAATATTTCTACAAGAAATCTGGGCCCGTACTCTGCATTGGTAATTATTTCAGCCGTCTACAAAACAAAATCCGGATAACTCGGCTACGGCCCCACTTGCCATGTCATCTTCCATCACTGGGGTGATTATATATCCCTATGCATCCCGATAATAAAGGAATTTCCATAAATAGAGAGACATCAATATAGATCCTCAAATACTTTAGTTGCTATCGTTGTTATTATAAGGACGCCCTAATTTTTAGGAAACCTCCACATTCATTTGGGCTTCTACATTGACCAAAGAATGACGGTATCCCCGTTAATAACCCCTATAATAGTCCTCTATGCAATCCCCTATATAACCCCCCCTTTAAGGAGTACAGTATAGACTATAGCACAACTCATGGATTCATGATTTGCCTCCGAACCCGCGGGCGTGAGCTTGTCCGGAAGCGGCCAGTCTTCGTTCTCCTGCGGGTTGCGGGATTTACTTGGAGGGTCCCAGCGACTTAGTAGGTTTGTTTACAATTAAAAGATGGAGATTTTTTCTTGCTACATGGCTTAGAGGGGCTAAGAATCTACTTAGCCGCCCTGACCCGTCAAGTAGGGCTCCACTAAAACTGTAGCCCCAGCCTCTGACTGCAAAGCCTCTCGATCTAGAGCCACCTGACTTGCCTCAACCTGGAACCAGAAAGGGACTGGTAACAGCTTTGCTTCTCCTCTGCTGACCCCTCCAACAGAACAAAATCATTCGACATGAGGGAATACTCCACAATCCAAAGCCCAAAGCCCAAAAAAAAAACACATGAACCCCAAGCCCAAAACCCTAGGCCCTACACTTTAGCCCGGCTTGAAAACCACATGACCTATAGGGTTTAGCTGGTAATTTCCATAAATAGGTGGAACCCAATATAGACCCCAATATACTATACTCCTTACTACAGGGACCCCCCCAAAAATACCCCTAAGTTTGGGAAATCCCTAAACCCTAAACCGTGCGGGTTTTGGGTCTACCAGGGCTCCTCCGCAACCGCCTCCGGAATGTCAAAGTTGGTTCGCTTCTTTAGCGATCCTTCTTCACCAAAGGAGGCCTTCAGTTACACGTCTCAGGGTTTAATTAGGGATCAGCGCTTTAAATTTTGGGTTCAGGGTTTAGGACTCAGGGTTTGGGGTTTAAGGGTTTTTGAGGGTTTGAATGACTGGGGATGCAGGGTTTGGTTTTCAGGATGGGGGATTAATATTAAGGCGACAATATCGGGATTTAGGTCCGAGGGGCTACGATTTCCGTCGAACTGGATTCAGGGTAGAAACGCCGTCATATGTTTCACCACATACTGTACATATATAAGTTTCCTGCAGAGCCCTTCAACAGCTCTCGAAATGCATAGTAAGCACTGTACCCCGTAGAGGGCTTCTCAGTAACTACTTCAGAGCCCATTCTGGGCCTATAGATTGGGCCCTATTTTTGACAACCAGTCATGTTGTAGATTTGTTGGACATCATGGCGAAAATACTGAAGTGAGGAAAAAGCAGTGCAGGAGCACGATTCCGTAGGATGAGTAGAATGCACAACGCTTGAATATTTAGAACGAGGCATTGAAGTGCAAATCTGCGGTTGACTCTACAACATTTATGGGGGTTTGGGGGTGTAGGTTCTAGGGTTTAGTGAGTATGTATACGGATATATAGGGAATGGGGGGGGTTCCCGACTCAGGTCAGGCTCTTGCAGGTAAAAAAGGTAATATGGGGCTGCCTAATCGGGATATATGATCATAGATGAGCTATCGCCTAAACTTCTAATATCCCAGTTAGTAACCCTCGTAGTAGTCCGCTATATAATCCCTTTCCCCTTTAAGGAGTTTAGACTGTAGCTCATATATAGGGCGATGTGTGGCTTAGGAAGTTTAGGGTTTCCCAGAATTAGGGTGTCCATCCTGGAGTGAGAGTGGTGGCTGTCCGGGAAGTAAGAAGGGAGTCGGGGCCCTAAATTGTGGCATATTCTGGTACATTGCAATATATTATGATACCTTGTAGTATAATGGTATGTTGAAGTGTAGTATGGTATATTATAGTACATTATGGTACATTGTTATATCATAATATACTATAGTATATTTTGGTACATTATAGTATATCATATTATACCAATGGTATACTATTGTATGGTATAGTACGCGCGGACTAGACCCATGCGAGCGTAGAACCTGTTCGCAAGAAATGTTACTTCAAGATCCTGCGGAATCACTGCAATGCTACCATCCGGGTCTTCCAGGACCTTCCTAATACCCTCAATTGGGATTATATGCCCCCTGATAGTGGGTACTTAGGCCTAAATAGAGGGTAGTTTGAAGGTCTAGGTTGGTACTTCGATCACTGCCTTCGCTGCAGTCACCATTGAGATGGCAGGATGGTCGGATACACATATGGGAGCGCCCATGCTTTAGAAAAGGGTCTGCAACCCTAGGGGTACATATGGTTACAAAAAGATTGCAGCGTCTCTCTTGCAAGCAGTTGGGGAGGTTTTGTCAATCATGAGGGCCCGACAGCAAAGGCGGGAATGTCAGCAAAGCTAGCAAGCGGAGAGTCGTCATCGATCCTGCCGTGGATCAAAATCCGTGTTGTCGCCTGCTGTTACATACCTTTGTCACGAATACTTGGTGCAGGTATACCCCACAAGAGAGCTTGGGTTTAGGAATTATAAAGGGTTTAGGGTTTATAAAAGGGTCAAGGGAGCCCGAACCCTGAACCTGTGGTCCCATTGGTCCCCCAAGCTCCTGTAAGTTTCAGGACATGAGCTATAGTCTAAACTCCTAGTATCCCTCTGAATAACCCCTATAGTACTTCCCTATATAATCTACTATACATCCCCCCTTTAAGGAGCTTAGACTGTAGCTCACATGAAGTAGTCAAGGTGCTGTGGGATTTCATCCATCGACCATTTCGCTTACGTACTACCTTACTCGGAGTGCCGCTTGGATGTAGTAAGCAGGTTAAAAATGCAGATAACTGGGGCTAGTTTCTTGCTTAACACTGAACCCGAAATTGCAAAATAACCTAACAATTCAGTCCCTGACCCTGCAAACACTATAAATCCTGAACCCTGAACCTTGAACCCTGAATGCCAAACCCTAATCCCTGACCCCGCAGATAAAGGAAGCTTGCTATTGCTTGGGAGTGGTTGTGTCTCGAGCCGATGCGGTGGGGTGGAGTTTCGGGGTCTTAGGGTTTAGGGCGTAGTTTGGTCGTCTGCCGTCAGATCCCACATGTTAGATGTGTGTACCACGACCCTCCTAGTATCCTCAATTTGGGATATTGTGGCCCCTTATGGCGGGCACTTAGACCCTAACAAAGGGTAGGGGAAGATTTAGGTGGTTTTTGGCTACTATTACGACGACCTAAACCCAAAGCCTGGAGAAGTTCAAACGGCAAAGCCTGAAAAAGTTCAGTGCGCGATTTGAGGCCATCTGAGCCATTGTCAAAACTCCAAGTATCCCTCTTCACAAGCCCTATAGTAGTCTCCTAGATAACCCCCCTTTAAGGAATTGGTCCCTAAAACCTGAACCCTAAACCCTTGGGAGATGCTATCATGGCAGGATTGGCTGAGCCTTTGGGATTTCGGCATTTCGGGCTTCAGCTCTTCCCAATTGGATCGATGGCACTGCGGGTACCGTTACTTTGAAACCAAGCCCTCACACCCATCATGAAGCCTAAGTGAGGGTCATGCTGGAACAGAAACGGAAGCAGGAAGCAGACTGCTCAAGCCATCTGCAAGGAGTCGCTGTAGAGTCCTCCTATGAGCGAAAGTCTAAACCCCTAGCATCCCCCTTAATAAGCCCTAAAATATTCCCCTATATGGCCCCTTTAAGGAGGTTTAGACTATACTTCATATGACGGGCTTACCCTGCTAAGAGGGTTAGCGCCCATGTCAACAAGCTGCCCAACCGCTGTGCCTGATCTGGGTCCGAAGGCTCAAGAACATGGGCACCATGTCCTGACAGTTCAAAAGGTTTAGGGTTTACGGTGTAGGGAATTACTTGGGGGTTCATGGGTATTTGTGGCCTACGTACTGGTACCTGTACTTGTACCCCAGTTGTGGCTCTTTTGGAGGACTTAATAGACTTATAACTGCCGAAACACATGTATAAGAAGGTTGTAGACATCCCCGGAGCCCAAAAGTACATGAGCTATAGTCTCAATTCGTAATATCCCCTTTAATAATCCAACAATAGTCCCCAATAAACATAACCCCCCTTGAAGGAGTTTAGACTATTGCCCACATGGTTCTAGGGGTTGGATAGGCTTGCAGGTGGCACAAGGGCTAAGGCGTGAAGTCGAATCAATGCACATCAGGGGCATCAGCTACATAAAGGACATGTAGGGTTTAGGGTCTACGGTTTAGAGTTTAGGGTTTAGGGCTTACGGTTTAGGGTTTAGGGTCTACGGTTTAGGGTGTACGGTTGAGGGTTTAGGACAGGTCCGCAATGAACATCATTTTGGGGGTCTTGTGAACCCCGTTTATCCGCAAAGATCTTTTCCCTAAGCCAAAGTACCAAAGCAGAAGACTCCCCTCCTAAGCCACCAAGCCATAAGCAACTGTGTTTCAATGCAACGCAAGCTCCGAGAAGACTTTGTGAATGGGCTAGGTGTTTTTTCTTATGCTGCCAGTGTTTTTTCTTATGCTCCGAGCTGGTGGGTGCTCGGTTTTATGCTCGTGGTTTTTTCTGTTATGCGGGAGTGTTTGGTTTTTTAATCTTCCTTTTGTCAACGTGCTTGGTTTTATGCCGACCATGTTTTTTCTTATGCGCCCCTTCCCCGCGCCACGCACTGAGCATCAACATACTTTTCATGCTCACACTATGCATGGAGAACGTGATTGGACGCATGTGCAAACTTTGTACATGTACTCGCCCTGGCGTTCCGAGGCTAGTAGACATTTACCCAATGGCCTTCACACACCGTGACATGGTCCTGGAAGTACCTCTTAAGCGCTGCGTGGTTCATGACGTGGCCACGTCCTTGAAGCTCAAGCGGTCCCCCGCACAGAGCACCAGCATTCTGTTCATGTTGACGCCCACACTCCGTATGGAATGCATGGAATGATATAGTGTGGTGGTGTGGTGTGGTGTGGTGTGGTGTGGTGTGGTGTGGTGTGGTGTGGTGGGGTGGGGTGGGGTGGGGTGTGGGGTGGGGTGGGGTGGGGTGG